>CM061919.1:261083117-261189883 GCA_031002005.1 Vandiemenella viatica
TTTCACAGTTGTCTAATATTTTGGCATTTTTTATTTAATTTGGAGCATCTTTTCCATAAAATCTCAGGAATGTAAAGAATACGTTAAGGAGCATCCATATACCATGTAGCTCTATTTTTGCCTTCTGCGAATCCCCGCTCCTCCCCACATAGTCCGACATGGCTTTTGCCTCTACCCCAGCCCCCTCCCCCCTTCTGCATAGCACATTTCTTTCTCCCCCCCCCCTTTTTGATTCAAGAAGACATTTTTACTGTTTTCTCTTGTCAGACTATTGTAAATTACGTACTGAGATAATTAAGTGAAGGAAATAAATATTCACATGCTGTACATCTTATAACTGTGAAAAATAATATGAAGTGTAGTGTAGCTCAGAACACAATTCCCCCTCCTCCCCCCACGTAGAGCAGCATAGCCTTCTAGCCAAACCCCCTCCCCCAGACTGACCCACGTAGTTTATGGAAGCTTTAAATTTAGATCCCAAGAGATTAAAACTATTTTTAATAGGTGGAAAAATTCATGCAAACGCCTAAAATTTCTTTCTTTCTTTTGTCCCATATAATTTTTATGTTATGCTTCTGAATTATAATTATGTTGTTTCAGAAAGTAATCAGAGAAGATGGTACCATTTCATGTATATGTCAACACTTTTGAAATTTCAACAGAATATTGTTGGTGCCATGAGATAATCATAATATTTATTTACAAGTAGTTTGTAGATCTGTCAAGTAGTGTCTTCTCCAGTTGAGCAGATGGGATCAACTGGAGATGATGATACCTTTCTCTAGTATTTCGAGATGGTAATTGAAAGTTTTTTGAATGCAATTAGATACTATTCTTCTTTGTAAGCAGTTTAAATAATTTTAGTTTAATTTTTAGTTTCTTGTTTTACAATATCGAGAACTTAGAAAGGTCTTCAATTTTTCATAAATTTCATTGTGGTATGAACACCATACATTTTTATTTAGTTTGGCTTTTGTGGATTTCATTTCATACTTTGGGAAAATATTCTTTCTGTAATGTTGCTGGTTACATTCCATTTTCAATTTATGCGGATACTGTTTTGTGGATTTAAATTCATTTCTCCTCTCCCAAGAAAACTCCCGTTTTACATGTCAGTGACTTGACATTTGCAGCTAGCTATGTGTGTGCTGTTTGTGTCATGTATGCCATGATGTGGCGTCACTACTTTGCACAGCAGAGAGAGTAGTTCTAGTGGTATTTTGATCTCCTCTAGACCCAAATTGGCACATATTGTTTTCTCCTAGGTTGGTATGTTGCATACCTTTCCCAGTTACGTTATTTATTCCAAAATGTTTTAACTATAATAGCTAGCCAAAGGTATCCGATAAGCCCTAGTGGTAATAATTTTGTTTAGTTACATCTGTTAATTTAAACACTTTCTTGTTTCTGAGCAGACCATTCCAAAATTCAGTCTTGGGCTCAAATAGAACATTTTTCTTCTGTATTTGTGTATTCACTCTGTTGTAAATTACTTTCTCAAAAATTCAATCTTTCATATTAAAATTTATTTCTGTAGTCCCATTATAAAGCTTTTATTTTCCAACTGCAAATAAACTATATTGTGATCAAAGGCAAATTTTTAACTAATGGCAGCATTCTTTATACTGAATGAGAACTTTGAAAGCATAAAATTAAGTAATTGTACATAACGTTTATGGTTTGATACCACCACAGCCAAATAACATTTACATACAAATTAAATTATATATATAAAAAAAAACTTTTCCTGCATTTTTGGTGTTTAGTTGATCTTTGCAGTTTGAAGTACTTTGGGATGCTTGCTAGTTAGCCAGAAGTTTCCATTTTATAAATTTAAATGTGAATTAACCATATATAAATGATAACATTATGGATTGTTACAAAACAATAGGCACTTTATAGTGTGACAAATTGTACATTTGGATGGGAGATTAACCACTATTTACAGTTGAAGGCAGGATAGAGTTATTATTACTAGATTTTCAGGGTATGCTACATTTTTTATTTCATAAACTGAGCTTTTGGCTGGTATGTCTGATGGAGGCTGTAGGATACCATCCGAAAGCTCAGTTAATGAAATAATGTGGCATACCGTGAAAATCTATTAATCATGAACAAAGACGGCCGTGGAAGTCTTAGAAATCATTTTAGGACGGAGTTAGTTTTCAATCTTCGCCATGTGTTTAACTCATGTTGTTGATGGAGGACCGTATACCCCACCATTCCAATGTTAATTGTTTGTACGTCTGTCGATGTTTCACTGCTGCTCTGCCTTCAACTGTGGTAAGCGGTGGTTATTCTCCTGTTCAAATTTTTAGTTTGATGTTAACATTAGTATTATGTCTCCTTATACCAAACATTATGATTGTTCAAAATTCCTGAAGGTGTATACCAACATGCTGATTTGTTTGCTAACATTTATTTATCTTAATATGCACCATTCTCTACAACAGGAAAGAACGGTTCAACCACAGAAGTGCTGATGTTTCAAGGTGCTGGGCAAAATATGGCCTCATGTTGCTTACTACTTCAAAGGAAAGGTTAATGGATCAGGAAGAGGGAACGAGTCAACAGCAAGATTCTGATCGTTCATCTTCTAAGAATGGTGTGTTAAATATAATGACCATGTAGCCTGAAAATAAGATTTAATAATACTAAGGAAACAAACGGCTTTTAGGCAATGTAAAATATAAAGGACATGGAAAATAAACCCATCACTCACCAGAGTTGAAGGCACGATGGCTGTGACAAACACACAAAACACAATATTTCAGTTGAAAATGTTATCCATGTAGAGAGGTATAGGCCATTTGGCAAAGGAAGTGTGCAAACACTAAGGCTAACCACATGACTGTAGGTGCCTGTTCCTATCTGCATGATTGGTTTAATTAGAAATATTATGCAATTTTTTTAATTTTTTTTTTCTTATGGCTTTATGCCTCATCAACGTCAAAGTCATTAGAGTTAGATGGCCTTTTGAAGGGAGCATTCTGGCATTCACCTGGAGTAATTTGGTTAAAACATGGAAACTCAAATCTGGAGTCTCCTGAATGCAAGGCCAGAGCGTTACTGCTCACCCATCTTGCTCAGTACCTGTCTCCAACTTTATATAATAAGAATTAGTTTGATGGTACCCATTTACCATAAATGAAAGCAGGAGGGTCATGACAAGGACAGAAACACCAGTGCACTTTTGATATAAAATCTTATTCATGTGCAGCGTCCCCGTCCGGGCATCCAGATTTGTGTTTTCCATGGTTTCCCAAATCACTCCAGGCAAATGCCAGTATGCTTCCTTCAAAATGCCATGGCCGAATTCCTTCCCATTCCTTGCCCCCCATCCTTTCCCATCTCTAAAGACCTCACTGTTAGAGAGACGTTAAACAGATAAAAAAAAAAATCATGTGCAGCGATGAGATGGGATCAGATGTGTGTATTATTAAGGCTCACCACATGAAGTGTAATCTGGTGAATCTGAGTATGTATGCATATGATTCCATACCCATGTTGGCACAAAAGGCCCCAATGTTGACACACACCTAAAGCACCAGAAACAGCAAAAATTTCCACTCCTACCACGAGTCTCATTTCTGTAAATGAGCAATGTTTTGTAATGAAATATTGCAAAATTTGAGTGTTCATTGTGGCATGCCTGATGAGTTTAGTTTCCCTATTCTCCTGTTTTTCTACCTAAAAGCATTTTTCATTCTCATTATCCTGAGTTTTATAGGGAATTGGTTTAGGTGATCGATTGCCAGGGGAGGGGGTGGGGGGAGGAGGTTTGGTTGTATTTATATGTAAAGAACCATTATCAGATGGGATTTAATTTAATTGCAATAGAGTACATGCTGTGATGGGAATTTCCTTAGTCATCTAATTACCCATTATTATTTTTTTTTTAAGTTATATAATTTGAATGTTAAATTCCTCCTCATCTTGCAATTTATGAATTATGATGGTATATATACAAACAAAACAATATTAGACAAAAACTGAACCCTCTGGGCAAGGGCTTTTGTCAGTGTGGATGATGCACATATGGCAATCATATTACTGAGCAGCTAGAGAAGAGAGATGTGGATGTGGTTATATGGTAAATTGTTGGGTTTGGAGAATGTTGCCAGAAGCAGCAGAACATAGCTATTGGTTACATTTCCACAAAATAAAATCACCAATTTGTTCTTTTATTTTTAAAAAAATTAATAAATTGAGTGTTTTCTAACTTACGTTTTTATGGTATATCGCATCAGCTTTGTGAATGGATAAAGGATTTTCTAACTGGTCGGTCGCAGTATGTTGTCGTTGAAGGAGAAAGTTCTTCTAATCTAGATGTTACATCAGGTGTACCTCAAGGAAGTGTAATAGGACCACTTCTTTTCTTAATTTTTATAAACGATCTCGGAGACCAAGTGAAAAGCCTATTTAGATTGTTTGCTGATGATGCGGTTATTTATAGGGAAGTAAGAAATTTGGCCGAATGCTTAGAAATTCAGCGCGATCTGGATGTTATTTTGGCTTAGTGTGCTGAGTGGCAACTAACTCTAAATTGTAAAAAGTGCAAGACAATGAGCATAACTAACAAAAAGAATCCAATTGTTCAGAAATACGAGTTAAACAATACAGTTATTGATATGGTCGATTCTATGAAATATTTGGGAGTAACAGTACAAAGGAACATGAAATGGGACATACACATTAATTCGTTAGTAGGTAGAGCAAATTCTAGGCTGCGATTCATAGGTCGAATCTTGAAAAATTGTAATGAACAAACAAAGGAGATAGCGTACAAATCTCTTGTGTGTCGACATTTGGATTATTGTTGTGCCATTTGGGACCCGTTTTGTAAGGGGTTGATTGAAAGTATAGAGAAGGTACAGAGAAGAGCCGCTCGATTCGTTACCTCTTGCTACAGTCCTCATGAAAGCGTCACAAAACTGATTAGTAGATTAGGTTGGGAGTCTCTGGTAGATAGACGACGCATGTTTCGTTTAAACTTATTGGAAAACATGCGTACTCCCACTTTCACTTTTGAGTGTAGTGAAATACTTCATCCACCAACCTATTTGAGTCGGAAGGACAGGAAAGATGAAATTAGAGAAATAAGGTGCCGGACTGATTCTTATATGAATTTTTTTTTCCTTCGTACCATTAGGGATTGGAATGCACAGCAAAGAGATTAGCTTTGGTGCTGAGGACCCTCTGCCACCAACAATTTTGTGAATTGCAGAGTATATATGTAGATGTTGTTGAATCTCTCTCATTTCCAATTGCATTTTCTCTTACCATACATTATTGTTTCTTACAATGCATCGACTCCCCATGTTTTCATGCTTATTCAGTTCTCCTTCAATTACTAAAGATATGCTGCCACATATGTTTTGTGATGGGATTTGATATGGATGACTACATTAGAGTTAAATACTCTCCCACTTATTTAAGTGATCACCTGAATTGTTATTGTTTTTTTTTTTTGTATTTATCTTATTTTTTGCAGTCCTGCTTCCTTTGACTTTAGATTGGAATGTAATAATCTAAAATTGTAGAACAGTTGTCTGTACATAAAATTTATTTCAAAAAGAGAGTATGCTGTATACTCTGCTCATGATATACATACCAAAGTAGTAAAATTTGGAATATTTGTCTGTCCTCACATTATGACAAACCACAAATTTGTGCAAATACACTAGTGAAATTAAAAGTGTGGTATGCATCAACTTCATTTAGATTAAATTACAAGGAAAGGGAAAATGACTCATCACTCATCAAAGTTGAAGGCAGCGACGGGTGAAGAACAGATAAGATGAACACAAAAAGATATACACAATATTTCGGTCTTAAACCTTCTTCGTGTTGTTTCCGTCATGTGGGAAACTTCGGCGTGTGCACACGTCCCGAACCACATGACTCATTCTCTTTAACATGAAGGTTTAAGACCAAAATATTGTGTATATATATTTGCGTTCATGATATATGTTGTTCTCCCATAGCTGCCTTCAACTTTGGTGAGTGATGAGTCATTTTCCCTTTCCTTGTAATTTATATTGCCTCAAGCAGTTTCCTTTGTTTAATTACTTCATTTAGATTAGTTAGATTTAGTGGGTTAATGAATGTAGACTGATACACACACAATCTTTCAGATGTTTCTACAGTGGATTTTGTGAACTATATGAAAACAAAGGCAGTTCAGTTCCCTTGTGCATTTGACAGAATTGATGTGATGAGTAATTGAAACTAAGCTTGCAGCAACAAAATTAGTAAAAGTGGAATCAGACTGGGAGTGCTTTCGTGTTTTTTTTTTTTTTTTAATTTCTCTCCCCTCATTTTTCCTTTGTTTTTGTGAAATTTTATACAAATGAGTTCATTGAGTTTCACAAACATAATTCTGTGATAGGAATATAGGTAAAACTATGTAAAAGAGTTTCAAAGAATGCTAAAATATGCTTGTTGTTTATTAATTACAAAAACTGTTGAAAATAAGTTAGCATAGGGAACAATAACCCTCCACTTACCACAGATGAAGGCAGGAGGGCCACATAAACACGTAAAACACACAATACCTAAGAACGAAGTTTTTCTCTGTAAAATGCTCTCGGGTAACTAGCAGAGTTAATGAAAATGGTGACAATAATATGATCGCTGAAATATCATGTGATAACACTTCATTAAGTCAGCTAGTTACCTGAGAGCATTTTCAATAAACAATTCACAATATTTTGGTTAATCTCAGGTAATATTGTGTTTGGTTTTTTACATATTTGTTTGGCCCTCCTGCCTTCATTTGTGGTAAGTGGCAGGTTATTTTACCCTATACTATCTTATTTTCAGCACCTAACAGCTGTTTCTTTGTCTCCATTATCCACAAGTTACTATAACTTTTATGGTAAATGTGGAAGGGTAGAGGAAATAAACCCATCACTCGCCAAAGATGAGCAAGAAGGGCTATGGCAAGCAGACACAATACAGTTTTAATATTTTTCTACAGAATTTAATCGTGTATGGAGGTGAGAAGTGTGGGAAGGTTAATCAGATGTGTACACACCAAGACTTACCACATGACTCATATGTAATGAATGATGGATTTACGTTTCCCATCTTTTCTTATTTGTTGCCTAATAGCATTTCCACTGTCACTATTATCATAATTATTGATATACTAAATAATTTTAAAAAATGCATTTTAAGTTTTATATTACACCAATCTTCTTTTTTTTTTTTCTTTTTTTTTTTTTTTTAAATATGTACAGAATGTGGTAGTCATATCACTTGCATGTTAAAACAGCCATAATCCTGTATGATTTTTGTTTGTTTCTTGAACAGATAGTATGCAGTACATATTTTCATCACTGGAACTATCCACTTATGAGGATCAGATCACTGACAATTATGTACTTACTTTTGAAGATGCAAGAAAGGTTTTTCTCAAAACTCAGGAGTGGCTTAACAAAGCTAAGCAATACTATACACTAGACAGCCATGCCTCTGATTGTGTTCAGATCATTCAGGACCATAGCCAGCTGTTCAAATCACTTGCATTTTTTGAAGAGGATGAAGAAAGGTGAACTTTACAAATTGCCTTAATGGTTTGTTTGTGATTTCATGATCTTTTTTAATGTTTGACAACATATCTATTCAGTCAACAACAAATATCTCTGTAGTTGAGTAAATTATAATGAATGTTTACCACATTCTTCACCTAGCCTCAAGTCCATTAACCAAATTCTTTGTTCTGCAGACCAAACAACCTCAAGAATATTTTGGACAATAAGAAATTACCACCTGATTCCCTTAAACCACCACAAGTATCCTTCCCTTGCAATTAAGGATTGCAAACCCGCAGTGTTTTCAAACCTGTGGGATTTGCGCCAATCCCGTAGGATTGGTGCAAACAGTTTTTTAATACATATATTTAAAACATAGTTACTTAAAATGTTAATAAATTAAATAATAATTAAACTAATAAATCAATTTTAATGTCAAATAATAAAAGTTAACAATATTTTAATTGCCAAAATGACATTAAAATTTTTTAGCATATCTTAAGTATATTTCGAGGTTTTACATTTTTGTTTTTTAATCTAAACCAATTTTTAAATAAATAACAAAAATGGAAAGTATTCATTGTTAGGTCATATTATGTGCCACATAAGTTTAAAAACATGGTTTGCTTAGTGGTCAAATTACCAGAGTTTTTTAAATTCTAAATAAATGCACCATAACACCGAGAGAAAGCATTCGATTTCACAAAGTGAAGTGAATATGCTCTGTAAAGTGTAGACTTGGCTCAGAACAAGTTCTCATAATTTTTTGTCACTGCACAAGCACGAGCTTGTTCTTTTTTTTTCCAAGAAATGTTTTTGTGAGATTTATTATTATTCCTTGATTGAGCGTACAGTTGATTCAATGTTGTTAAAAGAAACTACTCGCCAACATGTAAACTGTCAATCATTTCAGTTTTACTTATGTGGCGTAACGACGTTTTTAGAGTGGAAACTATTACTTTTTAGTATGAAAGGAGACTTTCTTGGTGAATGATTGCGATGAAGTCCTCATAGGTTGTATCTCCAGATTTCATTGTAAAAACACGAAATTTCACACGTCAGAAAGACAGCGGAGACAGCCGTCGAAGTATGGTGTTCCTACAACACAATTTGTCAGTACTCCCGTGAAAACCTCATTATAACTTTTTTTTTGCCTTTATTCGAAATAATAACAAGGAGAAGAGAGATTAATCGAAAGCCTGAGCGGCACATGTAAGCAGGCGGCTTTCGTCAAAGAAACGCATTGAGGTGGCAGTCAAAACAACAATAAGTCAAATGATATACAACTGCTATAATAACAATGAGCAGGAAAAAACTTTAAGCAATAAAACTAAGGAAGGATAGGAAAATATGACCCAACACTTACCACAGATGAAGGCGGCTGGGACGACCAACGGATTCACCAGTCGGCCGTCTTTGTGTACACATGTGACGCCGCCTGGTGCTTCACCTTCTGCACGTTTAAGGCTGCTGTAGGCCGAAATATTGCGCTTCTCTTGTGTTTGTTTTTTGTTCATCGTCCCAGCCGCCTTCATCTGTGGTAAGTGTTGGGTCATATTTCCCTATCCTTCCTTAGTGAAATACAACTGCTTTTTGATAGCTGCCAAATAAATACGATAACATTAGTTTCGTATCAACGAATAATCAAATTTTCAGCCGCAAATAAGGAAATTGTCACAATTACTTTATCTGCAATTACAGAAAATGGGAATAATGAAACCGTGGATAAAAAGCTGTAACTGTGTAGTTCAGATAATGTTTGCGACACATAAAAACTACTTATTATATGGTCATAAAATCATGCTAAATACATAACATAATTAGAATTATAAAAATGTGTACTCTAAACAAACGTAAGTTTTGATGAATACGTTAAAGTGTATCTATTTACTTACTAATGATGAAGGTTGACAAAAACAAACATTTGTTCACACGAGTCAAATGCCAACTACAAGGGTTACATGCAAACAGTGCAGTACATCCGATAGAGACTGAGTGGGGCAGCGAGTCACGCAGACTGACACGCGTTTTTGCCGCATTTTGCGTATTGCGTATCCGAATAATTTTGTGCTGGATCCACCTGACTGTCTAATGATGCGGGATCCCGCTTTGCTGGATTTCAATCCCTACTTGCAATATACCTCTGTAAAACTTTTATCATGCATCTAGTCGCAACTACCCATTTCATTTTCCCTACAAAAAACACCTGCCATATCAATTCATTTGCCTGTATTGTACCAGTTCACAAACCAATTGTCCATCAGAGTTTAAAATTAACACTTGTGATGGGTAAAAGTATGTGGGTGCAAGAAAGGTGGAAATGTGTGTGTAGGAAAATTGCCACCGAGACATACGCGCCATTGCAATTAAATAAATTAATTCAGAATGGATGGGTACAGGTGGTTTACCCAATTAACCCACACCATTCAGCCACAGCCCCATGCCATTTCACACAACTGCAAAAGCCTCATCAGCTGTTTTACAATGAGATCTATCAGAAACTACAATCATTTGTGAAATGCTTATGCAGAAAATATTTTACCACCACATTATCGACACTTGGAAACCCTCTCACCTCAACCTCTGGCAGACCCTGCCTGCCTGCAAACCCACAACTGTTTGTTATAATTTAATAATAATGTTACTGGGCTCTTAATTTGGCATCAGTTATTAATTTCTATTTTATAAGAAAGAGTTGGTATAAAATAACCCATCACCTACCACAGACGAAGGATGGAGGGCCAGATGAACAAAAAAATACAAACATGCTCCACAATATTTTGGTTAGTGACCTTACTCATGTAGGAAGCAAGACATGTGGCAGGAGGAAAGATATGTACAAGCGGACATACCACATAATTCATCATTATCAATACTTAGTATTTTTTAAAAAAAAAACCAGCACATGAATCCAGTTCTGATGCAGCCAGTTTGTGTCCATGGTCATCTTTTCCTTTCCATTCACTGTCCCTAATTCCACTATCAATATCCCTTCAAGCTCTATCATCAACATTCATACTCTCTTCACCAATGACTCCCAATCCAGCATCTTTATCTTATAGGGTGTCCACAAGAGGAGGCCCTGATTTAAAAATGTAAAATTCTTGAAAACGAAGATCAACAGAAGGACTCAACAAACAGTATTTGTATTGTGAAAGTTGTAAGAATTTCAAACAAAATTTTAAACAAAAATTTATAAAAGCTGTTTTCAAAATGGCTGCTGCTAGAAGTACAGGGGTGCCTGCAAATGCAGAATAAAATTTGCCATTACATCCTGAAATGTCGCAATGGAAATGGATTCAGTAGCCACACAGATCAATGATTCAAGCTCTTCCAACATGGTTGGATGGTTTTGGTAGACAGTGTCTTTCAATGTGCTCCGCAAAAACCAATTTGAATCCTTGATCTGTGGGGCTACTGAACCCATATACGTTGAGAGATTGCAGGATGTAATGGCAAATTTCATTCTGCATTTGCGGCACCTCTTTACTTGGAGTGGTGGACATTTTGAAAACATTGTGATGTGATTCATTCATTGCAAATACTGCTTGCAGAGGACGAGTTTATTTGTGCATTGTGATATGAGCTGTGCTGTGTACAGCACCATCTGTTAACAGCTTTTATAACTTTTTTGTTTAAACTTCTGTATGAAATTCTTGCAGCTGTCACAATAAAAATGCAATTTGTTGCATTCTTCTGGTGATTTGAGATTTTGAATTTTGAAATCAGGGACTCCTTTTGTGGACACCACTGGGTTCTACGGTAATTTCCACAACTTATTCTAGCTGCTCTCCTTTGCATGCATTCCAATTCCTGTATTTGATTACCAAGATGTGGGTGCCAAATTACATCACCATTTTCAACCAATGATCTGACCAAAGTTTTATAACCCAGACCAGATCCATCACTTCCCTGGTAAATACCCTCATCATTTTGCAACCTTTTCCTACTGCATTCACAGTTGATTTTAGCACTTCAAGTAATTCTGTTCTGACAATTTAAGCATAAACAACCTTTTGTTTTTTATCTGTGTAAATAATAAGCTGACTCTTCTTTGCATTTATCTTCATTCCATGTTGACCTACCCAGTTAGATATTGCAGTGATAATACAATAACAAAAGCAAGATCTAAGGATTAAATTCATTGTACCTAATTCTTTGTTAGTTGAATTCCTGAACATAACAAGAGCTAAGGTGTACTATAGCATAAACTGAAATTTTCTACCATGGCATCATATTAATTTTTAATTTATTTCTAGTTCCCTCCCAGTGCATGTTTTCATCTTTTTTTTAAAATGTAAATTTCATTTCACTTGAAGTACTCATGTTCTGCTGAATGTTTAACATTTTGCTGTCAGCAGTGGTAAGCTATGGTTTCTTTCTATGTCCTTATTAACCCTTTGACTACCAACGGGACATATGTGTCCCATGAAATGACATTAAGAAATGACTGAGGCAATTGTGATTCTGATTTTGCCAAAATAAAAATTTTCTAAACTATTGCTTCTCTTTTCATTTTATGGCTAGAATACCACTGGGACATAATTGTCCCAACCCCCCCAAAATCTCCCCCCCCCCCCCCCCCACCTAATTACCTAATATGAATATGAACACGCAGGAACTACTTTTACTAAGCCTACCAGACATGTTTATGAGGGAATTTGTTTTACTTTTTAAGAAAACAAAAATGGTAGTCAAAGGGTTAAAATTTGATAATCAATGTCTGTTTTTCGGTCAAACTTTGTAATAAGGAGTGGTAAAACCAGTGATGAAAATCGAACGATTTGAAATAATGGGACCAAGCATGAGTTTCCCCAAATCAGTCCAGGTGAATTCGGGAATGCTTCCTTCAAAAGACCATGGCAAAATTCCTTCGTATTCCTTGTCACCACTCCATTCCCACCTCTAATGACCTCGACGTTAATGAGGCGTTAAGCCATAAGTAAAAAGAAAGAAAGAAAAGGAATAATGGAAGAAATTACTTTGAGTGGAACGCTTACACTCAGCAAAGTGATTATGTGTAAATTCCAATTCAGAAACCTTTAAAATTGCTCTTTCCTATGTGATTCTTGTTTTCAGTCTCCTCCCATGCATTGTGGAATATAATACCATGGATAGTGTATTTAATCTATTCATTAATGGTTAATTCTTTGTGTTTCTTACTTAGGAAATAAATGCTGCTGACTTGTAAAATTTCACATTCTAGTTGAGCTGAAAAGTTGTCAGTGGAAAGGAGGGTGGAAAACAATTATCTTTGTAGATCAGTTGTTGGATGCCATTTATTTGAATAACATCAAGTTTTTGCATACATTTTATTGTTCTCCATTATAGAGCTCTGATCTATTCCTCAGGCAAAGTCGCATGCACAAACGGCGTATAGACCTGTTGGAGTCAGTTTTAAACGCACTGAACCCACAGTTCTACCTGCAAGTCTGTCGGCAGCTCTGGTACGAGTTGGCTCTGACGTACTCGGACATGTTGGACATTAAACGTGAGAGACTTCAGGCCAGCAATGAACGTCCGACACCTCACGCCCTACGCAAAGTTAACCATCTGGCATCTTCTAGCATAGAGAACTTCACTCATTTCATCGACTCTATCAAGGACACCAGGTAAAATTATTTTCTTATTAATTTATTTTTTGTCAGATTTTTTTTTCCCTCACAACTTGCCTGATGCAAATCTTACTATCCTGATTTATTTTCTATAATATCTCTGTATATCTGTTACAATTAGTGTGGTGGATGAGCAGTAATGCTCTGGCTAGGCATCCAGGTAGTAGCGGATTCGGTACCTCCTCCATCCATTCAGAGTTTGGTTTCCCATGGTTTCCCCAAATTACTCCATGTGGATACTGGGATGGTTCCTTCAAAATGTTATGACTGAATTTTTCCCCTTTCCTAACCTTCCAGTCCTTTCCTTCCTCTAATGACCCCTACAACAATGAGGTATAAAACAAAAGAAGATAATTCTATTGCAATTCAAGACATTTACCTGGTTTTTGTTTGTAATTGCCCTAAACTTCTCTTTCAGATGTTACTTTCATTGTGGTTTTCAATGTTTTTTTATTTTGTGAGTAATAATAATTTCTGCCTTTAATTCACTATCCTCAACAACATTGTCAGTTACAATCCCCCCCCCCCCCCAAAAGTATCTAGATCCCACCCCGACATTGTAATTTTTTTTTAGCTCTACGGATTTGAAGCCCGAGGAGGCTATAAAGACTACCACATGGTTGACTCAAGCCCCCCAAAACCAAAATCCACTGAAGGCAAGCCCTCTGAACCAAAATTCACTCAAGCCAAGCCCCCCAAACCAAAGTCCGCTAAAGCCCCCCTCCCCCCCAAACCAAAATCCTCGATCCGCCCTTGGTTACAATCCCAGTGGTCTTGAGATAATCAATTTTGAACCGTAGATCAAATGAAAGATATCGCCCGGTGAGATCATTGATGTACTAGGTCAGTTGCTGTGTATGATAAATCTTCTTTCAGATGAATCGCTGCTTGAAAAGATGTACCACACTATAGATGTGAGCATAGACAAGGGCAGTATTATACTATGGGTAACATTCACCTGGGCTTCCATGGAGCCAGTGGTAGTGATCAAAGATACCATGACAGCTACAGACTACATGTAAATTATTGCGAACCATCTATATCCCTTCATGCTTCCATGATGGCAGTGGCATCTTTCAGCAGGATAACTGTCATAAGGCAAGAATCATGTTACAGTGGTTTGAGAATCATGAGGTGAACTCCCATTGATGTCTTTGCCATCAAATTCGCCAGATCTCCACCTGCTTTAACACGTCTGGGATGCTACTGGATACCACAAACCACTTGCCCACAATTTAAGGTAATTTTGTAACCTGTGCATAGACATCTAGTGCCAGATATCTCTGGAAACCTCCAACGGCTTGTTGAATACATAATGTGCTGTGTTGCATTCAAAAGATGGACTAACATGATTTTAAGTGTGTGGTCATAAATGTTTTGGCTCATCATGCTGGTAACGTTGTGACAATCACATATATATATTATAGATTATTCCATGGTAGGCAAGCATGCTAATATAGATTCCTTGAATATAGATTAATTAAGTTCGTGCTGTCGTTTGAGATGTTGTTGGTTGCCAGGAGCGACATAATTGAGCGACGTAGTTGAGTCATTACCTTAAGTTCATAAATTCAGTATACAAACTGGGAAGTATCACAAGAAGTCCGATATAAAAGTAACCGTCTTAGTATCAGCTGGTGGTGGAAATGTTACATTATTAACTGATGGAAATAAAAGTTATTACCAGAACAAGTAATGGCTTGTTCATAGTTAGATGCTATCTATGAAAATAAGCTAAAGAAGAAAGGGCGACCGTGTTTGATGATAATAAAATTATTTTCCACACCAGATTACGTAAATCAGAGGTACCAGGCGGAAACGACATAAGCAAGAATAATTAACACAACCTGACAATAGTTATTTGGCACAAAGACATAGGGATGGGTAGTAAGGCACTTACAGCACATCTTAAGTTAATGCATAATACTGTAGAAGGTGGCACTTGAAACGTAACCCTCCTCAACCTGAAGTGTCTGGTTTTGTAGCCCTAATCACGCTTGCAAATAGGAAACTAGGGTTAACATTTGGAACACAACACAAATCCCATCTACCAAGGGATGACATTAGATCAAACTTTCATTATAGATCAACACTTTTTAAAAACAGCACAAAACATAATCTGAAACAACATAATGCACTAAATGGTTATAACTTCATAGGGAGCAAAAATTATGTACTTAAAATTGCAGACCTTATATTGATGTATTCTGTCACCTAACACTGCACTCCTGATCAGTAAAAATGTAGTTGAACTTGGCACACAGCTCAGCCAGACTATGAGAATCATATCTGGTACTGTATAATCTATGTCCGTTAGGTTTAATATATTGCCCCATCAGACATCTATAAACTGGATGCAGGCAAATAAGATTTTAAAAAATCTAACAAGATGACTCCATGCCCCATTCAACAACACATCAAGAGAACTTATCCCTAATGTATCTTAAGTCCAGAAATCAAATCTAGCTGGATAATAACATTTATCAACCTCTTTTTTTTTTTTTTCGCCGGGATCAGTGAGTTGACTGGTTGAATACAATCCTCCATCTGTTACTATCTTGCACTAACCATAATCATCAATTATTTTTCTTATCTAATGTTTCTCTAACTCTATATCTCCTTCCTCCAACCATTCCCTTGACTAAGAAATTAATCAGTCCCACGTGTCTTAAAATGTGATCCTCCTTTCTGTAAGACTCTTCCACAAACTTCTGACCTCAGTCAACATTTCCAAAACACATTCATTTTGTACTTTATCTGTCCACATAATTTTCAGCATCCTTCCATAGCCTTACATTTCAAATGCTTCAGTTTCCCTTTTTTTCTGGCCTTCTTAAAGTCCTTGCTTCACTACAATAATAAAGAGCTATGCTCTATAAATTGAGTTTAGAAAGTTCTTTCTGAGTTCTAGATCATTATTTAAAACTAAAAGATTTCTCTCTTTCAAGAAAGGAATAACAAATTAAATAGTGCTACAAACCTAACACATCAACTCTTGATAACAAACCCAACAGATTTGCTACCTGATTTCAACTCTCCACAGAAGCTTTGGTGATACTAAACTATTCGGGACTGGGCATGGTGGTTGTTGTGACATGTTGTTATGTGGTGGACTTGGCTTAGTGTGATCCTGATCATGGAGGAAGGAAATTTATGGAGGAGAAGTGACGTTAAATCGCTGAAGCAGGCTGTCTCTGCTGTAAACTCTCCCGCATGGCGGCAGCAGCGGTATTGCACTTACAAACAATTGCGATGTTCACATTGTGTTAGATGTAGTGATTATTTCATTTTGTAATGTGTATAAGTGTTTTATAATGCCATCTTGAGTTGTGTATGGTTGCACAAATAGGCCAGACAGGAAAGAACCTGGTATATCATTTCATAAGTAAGTTGAATTCTAATTATCATTGTTGAAGTGAGCTGTAGAAGTTGCAAACTTCACTGCCTGTCTATAAATATTTAGTCATAGCTCTCAATGGGATGACTTTGTTCTCAAATTTTTGTTGGTGTAGTGTAGAAAATCAGCATACCTTGCTATTTTGCACATAATAGACTAGCATTACTTTTTAACGAGTGTTGAAAATGAGATTTAAGGGGGGGTGTTTTACATCGCGATTCAGTGAATTTAGTATTGCGCTTTCTTTCGTCACGTTGCAGTTTATACTGTATGATGAAATGAAATGTGTTAAATTATGCTATGCAATCTAGGTATCTTTATGAAGCAAACGATGTTGTTACTGCAAATACAGTTTGCGATTAAAATACGCGTGTGTGGGTATGTCTACATAGTTTGATTCTGTAGCGACAATTTAATGGAGATTGTGGTTAGGTCTAAATGCAGTCTGTACCAGAATGGTTTTGTTGTTAGGGACAAAGAATTTATCTATTACTGTTAGTAATTTCATGAGAACCAAGTTAGTGACAAAACGTATATCACGATGGAAACTACTTCCAGCCATTTCCAATTAAGCTTACGATGTATGTTAACAAGATAACTATTTTTATTCTGGTCTAGGCCGCATTTCAACCTAACCAAAAGTGGTAGTAAAAAAAACTGAAATATCCATTCTGCATGTAATTCATTGTAGCTATGGCAGAATTAATTTTTGGTTCAGGCCGCATATCAACCCAATCCCAGTATATCCTTAAAACTAAGCAAGATATCGAAAAATTGTATTCTTTATTTTCGATTTGTCTCGTCGTGTTACATAAGAATCGATCATTAAATTTGACTTTTGCGAAATTTTTCTTCTCCATTTCAACTCAAGACACCTCACTTTTGACACAGTATATCTCTAGAACTAGGTGAGATATCGAAAAATTTTATTCTTTATTTTTCATTTGTCTCGTCTTTTTAAATAAGAATCCATCATCAAATTTGACTTTGACCAATTTTTTCTTCTGAATTTCAACCAAAACCATTTCACATTTGGTACAGAATATCTCGACAACTAAGCAGGATATCAAAAAATTTTATTCTCCATTTTTTATTTGTCATATCGAGTTACATAATAATCAATCACCAGATTGCGGCGTCAAGTTTATCCTAGAGTCCCCTTGAGGTTTTTGTACATATTCCCCGTGTCTGTATGGAAGCGGCCATGCCCCCCCACTCCTCCTCCGTCCTGCTTCACTTCAATGCGTGGTGAAGGTCTCTTGCATCGTCTCCATATATTTC
This sequence comes from Vandiemenella viatica, assembly GCA_031002005.1. Lineage (NCBI taxonomy): Eukaryota > Metazoa > Arthropoda > Insecta > Orthoptera > Morabidae > Vandiemenella > Vandiemenella viatica. The sequence continues at coordinate 261,100,949 of CM061919.1, forward strand.
CTTCCTCCATGATCCTGATGAACAAAGACAAACAATGGACCACCTTGTCACTTCTGCCAACATAGCATTTCTTGGGGGGGGGGGGGGAATCAGAGGAGTTGCATAAGGCTACATCAATAGCAGTTCAGTGGTTACATCTGATATCGTATGTGGTGTTCTTTTATTTAATGACATTTTACTTTAGTTTATGTTGCTTCGCATGTAAAATAAAACAAAAATTATTGCCACTTTAACTAAAACACCTAAGAACTGGCCATGCTCTATAAATGGGGAATTTATGATTATCCCATCTGTTATTGTGGAACTCTTTCCCAGATTGTGGAGCATATCATTAAGGTATGCTTTCTAAGGAAGTATGAAGATGTTATCAGTGCTACATCTTCCTTCTTAGCTTAGCTGCAAAAACTGGACATTGATTTGTGAATGTTACCAACATTCTTGGTCCTTGTATGTGTCTATATATTCCACATTAGTTGCTTATAATAAGAAAGGATAGGGAAAAATAACCAGTCACTTACCACTGATGAAGGCAGGAGGGCCAGATGAACACAAAAAAAAAAAAAAAAAAAAAAACACAGTATTTTGGTTTGCAACCTTAATTATGTTGGAGGTGAGACATATGCCAGGGATAAGAAGTGTACACATCGGGATGCACCATATGAATCATTCAAATGTCTCACTTCTGAAATGATTAAGGTAGCAAACAAAAATATTGTGTAGTGCGTTTGTATTTTATGGCAGTTTCATTGCCAACATTAGTTGCTTAGACATGCAATGAATGAATAAGTAAATCACCACTTTCTTGTGTTCAGTAATTCAAATGTAGTACTGAATGTTCAAACAGAAGCTTGAGGAAGATGTCAATTTAATCTTACAAGGAACACCTTTGACCTCGAATGTTTGGAACCGCAGGGAAACATGCTTAGAATAACAAGTGATCATAAGTGTCATTTCCATGCAAAACGTTGCATTCTACCTCAAGTAACATTTTAATAGAGAGAAACAAAGTAAGAAGATATCAATACCATATGAAGGAAATCGCATGTAATTCAATGACTTCAGTATTTCATTATATTTTCAATCAACGATGCCAAAAACTCTCTGCATAAAGTACTTAACATAGCACAAAACACGCATATGCAGCAGTATCACACACCTGATAGTGCTTATATTAGTCCTCAAAGTGCAGATACAGAATTTTGATGAAGAGGTTAAAACAAAGTGGAAGAGAACAATTGTGCACACCTTACTAAAGTCACGTTATCACAATCCAGATCACTTTCGCAATCACACTAATTACATTTTCAAATGATGATGTTGGTATGTCAGTCATAACCTGGCTTTTGCCAAGTATATTGCAACTTAGGGTTGTACGTAGGTACAACAAATTGATTGTAAATCACAGAATGAAGTTTCACGATGAACTAATGATCATGTATCTTCACTTGTGGTCTGGCAGATTGTAATCTTACCAAATCAGTAATCCTTCTGATATGGAGCTTATATTGCCGAAAGAAGTAAACATCAAGCAGTTGGAAATCATTTTGTTGTTTTCGATGACAACATCATCAGCATAACATCTTTGTTTGGAAAAGTTGCATCTAGAAGGGTATAATATACAGGGTGCGTCACCAAAATCCAGACAAATCGAAGAGTTTTTTGAAACAATTTTTTTCAAAAAATATTAAATATAACAAAAAATACTTTTGCATGGTTTATCAGGGACCTCTATAGAAAATAATTATTCAATATATCCCCCTTTAGCTTCAATAACTGCCTCCAGTCTCGGCCTGAAGCGGTCTCATGCTCGACGTAATGCAGCCGAGTCCATGGCGGCGAATGCTGCTTCAATGGCGGATCTCAATGATGCGCGTTTGGATGCCGAGACTTGTTGGACATCCTTTCAACTACGCTCCAAACGTAGTAATCCAGAGGATTTAAATCGGGATTGTTTGGAGGCCAAAATTCCTTTGACCAAAACGTCCAAATTATCGGACATCCAGTTTTAAACCAAATGGCTCGTGTGGGCTGGTGCACCGTCTTGCTGGAAAACATATCGGAGTTCCAGACGCCACTGCATCAATCCACGGCTTCACAACACTCGAAATAACGTTCAAATAAACTTCTTTTGTCACAGTTTCCTTGTTTTTAAAAAAATGTGGGGGCATGACATGACCCTCGCTCGACACAACACTTAGCACGTGAACACTGGCAGGAAATTTTGTTCTGGCAACAATAGGGATATCATGTGCAAGCCAACGGTCATTTCTTCGATTATTTTTGGCATCAACTGTAAAAATCTTTTCATCAGAAAAGAATCTGATACGCCCAGCGGCATCATTTTTCAGTGATGACAGAAGCAAATGGCAGCAGCTGACTCTCTTTGTCCTAGCAGTCTCGGAGAGCATTTGCCTAACCTTCAGTGTGTAGGACTTGTATCTAAGGTCTTCTTCAGCAATTCGACGCATTGTTGGTTCGCTTACACCAATGATTTTTGCCAGAGATCGCAATGACTGCCTTGGATTCTCTGAAATCAGCTCTTGAGCCCTTTCGATGACTTCAGGTGTCCTCATTGTGTGGTCTTTCGAGTGACGCTTCCTTGCCGGTACTGTGGAACCTTCGTTTGACTGTTCTAACGACGAATATTTTGCTACAACATCATAAACTGTCGATTTTGGGTACTTGAAAAACCGAATTATTTCAACTGCTGAGCGCCCAGCGCGAAGACCTTCGATAATCGCGGCTCTTTTATCATACTCCGCACTTCGCTTCAACATCATGGCCATTTTGAGGTTACCACTGTTTACTAGAAATGTTAGACACTGCAGAGCGCCAAACACGACCTCTGGCGGAAGAAAAATGTGGCGGGAAATTTAAATTTAAAATTGTCCGGATTTTGGTGACGCACCCTGTATATGACCTGACCAGGAATCGCACAATAGGCTCTTTTCATGGCTCTTTAATGGCACTAGCAGACAAGTGCAGAGTTCTGCATGCAAATGACACACACCACTTTTTTTATGATCACTTGTTATTCTAAACATGTTTTCATGCGGTTCCTAGCGTTCGAGGTCAGAGGTGTCCCTTGTTAGTATTAAAGCTACAGAACCATTTGGTATGCATATCCGGCATCTACTTTATAAACTTTTTGACCATCATGTTGAAAAAGGTTTGATATGGATTTTATTGAAATAAATCTTTTGTTTAATTAAATCCCGAAACTTGTTTCTTAACATGTAAAATTATCTTATTCATATATTCTAACAAATTGCCATTTCCTGAATTCACTCCAGGAAAGTGCTGAGATGGTTCCTTAAAAACACCATGGCAAAATTCCTTCCTATTCCTTGCTCCCCTGCCCCTATCATCTGCCTCTTTCTGGTACCCTCCTGTATTGACCTTGACAAGCTGCAAACTACAGAGGTGGAAAACTGAACACATCTCTTTTTTTGTGATGTAGATATATACATTTTACGTACTAAAAGTAGCAATACTGTCTTGTTCATATGTTTAACTGTAAATAATGAAAATTATGAAAATTATAATATTGTAAATTTTGAAATTCAGGTGGAGAAAGATAGATGAAAGGGAAGAATCAAATACAGGAGTTGGAGAGGGTGCAAAGAAGGGCTGCTAGATTTGTTTCTGGAAATTATCACAGAATGCAAACAGTAACAGATATAAAAGAGCTGAAATGGGACTCATCAGAAGACAGGAGGAGGGTGAAGAGGGTCATGGGAGTATACAAGGTGTATATTGGTGAAGATGCATGGCAAGATATTGGTGTAAGAATTGAAAGTAATGCATGGAAGGGAAGAGATGACCATGACCAGGAGCTGGCACTCGATTTCAGGCAGAAGGGTGTAGGAAGATTCTCTTTTTTAGTTAAGGGAGTCAAGGATTGGAATAAATTACCAAAAGAAATAATGAATAATTTGCCAAAAATGTTGAAAGAATTTTTGAAATTTGTAGAGTGCAAATGTAGGTGGGTGCAGAAAAGGTGGAAGATTGGTGTTTAGGGAAATTGTCACAGGAGCATGTGCTCCATTGCAATTTAATTAAATATTTTTATAAGTATGTATTGTTGCATATAGTGGAAGAAGAAAATAACATATAAAGCAGTACTGAAATGAAAACATCACGCAAAGTTTAATTGTTGACACAGTAAAGGAAAAGTTAATGAAGTAAAGATTGTAATGGCTGGTGCATCACATGAGAATGAAAGAGAAGATAATGCTGAAGATGGTGCTCTTGAACAAAGAGAATGGATAGAGACATATTGGAAGACAATCAGGGAAATAGATCAACTAGGTTCAGAAAGACATAAAGGCCAAAGGAGTTGACTGGAGACAAGGAGACTGTGAAAAATGAAAGAAGATATGCTGGACAACCCACAAAAGCAGAATATAGTGAAAGCAGTGCATGCTGTGATCTTAATCCTACATCGTTGTCTATAAATATTCAAAGTCTCTTTGCACTCCATTCTCTTGTTCTGTCAGTAGCCATTAGTTGTGTATGCCTGCTATATTTATTCATCTAGAACAATCGTCAGTGATTAAATGTCTAACAGATAAAAAAAAATGCACAGTAAAATTTGAGGAACAAGATGCTGGTAAAGTGAATTTTGATGATGAACTTCACAGTGCTCAACCAATTTCTGTAACTTAAAAGCACAAAAATGATTCAGTAACCATTCCATGACAAAAAATGCTCCACCAATTGGTTGGTGGTATCAAAAGAATATTTACTCAAAAAAGAATATCACTTGATTGCATTCTGAGACACAAAACACATGTACAATTGATTATTTTGAAGCTGGAAATGGCCTAAATTCAGTGCAGACACACTTGAACCCCTGAGAATACAAGATTCTCAATTTAAAAAATTCACAGAGCTGGTGATTTTGATATACTGTATTGGTCAAACACACATGTGGAAAGCTACTGCTGAAACATTAATGAATTTGAAATTCAGGCCCACACCTAACCTTCCATTCTCACTGGTTCAATGCCGTGCAATTTTTCATGGCATACAAGTCTCTATGGATACTAAAGAGTCTTAAAATTTCTGGGCATCTCCATAACTTCAACAATGAGAGTATTCTAAAATTTATCTGGATATTCACAGGCCTATAAATTGTACTGCCAGCATCTTTTGGTCAACTGTAAAATATCAAGTGGTAATTGATTTCTAAAAAAGATTCCAAAATGAGCATCAGAATTTTTTATTACAGTTTGTTAATGGAGCACTACACAGATGGCTGCAATGGCAGTGACTTTGGAAACATAGTTGTGCACAGATCAGTGTTCTTCCCCTGATTAAATATTAAATAATAATAATAAATAAAATCAGGGTTTAGAATTCCAGCAGATGTTTGCTTAGCTCTGTTTCCTTTCTCTTTCAGTATTTGTATGTGTTAAGCATCATGTCATTTCCTACCAGATGTTATACTTCCTTTGATATTTATGCATGGTTTCGGCTTCTGTGTCCTTACAGTTTCCATTTTCCTTCTAGGACAGAGAAATTTCCTGAAGTAATAAGTGATGATTTAGTGCGACCAGTACTCAATGCATACTTCCACATAGGTCGTCTTTACAGTAAGCTGATCATCCCAGATAAGAATGTACAACGGGAGAATATTCAAAAGAGCATTGACGCATATCAGGTGAGTAAATTTTATCTGTCTATTCGTTTTTCTCGAATTTGCACCATATAATAAGAAAATGATTGTGTAAGCTGAACAAGATTTTTTCATTTATAATGTAAGAATTTAGTTTCTTAAAATATTCTTACTACTGGGTGGCCAACAAATACTTTTCCAAAATATATGAGTGAATACTGGAAGAGTCCATAAGTTTGTCATACTGCAAGGCTGAATACAGTTTTGGACCTTTTGATCAAATTGTGAGCTGCTTCCATTCATTTTTTTCTTTAAAAAATTCATTAAAAACCTAATCAGTTTAAATGCAGATACAGTAGATTCACTTTTTTGCCAAAAGTAAGTTGAGATAAACTCATTTTAAAGCGACTTGGAGGTGGTTCTCAATTCTGCCTATATATGTTTATTTTGGTCAGTGGCTATACACACTGAGCAATGAGACGGTCATTTCTAAAACAAATGGTCACAGTATTACTGCCATCCTGAAACAAAGAGAACTCCACTGGCTCCGTCTTATTCGTAGAATAGACCCTGAAAGATTAAGGGGTGTCCATTAATTACGTTAGGTGTTTGTCCAGAAATCTTGACCCCCCCCCCCCCTCCCTCATGGTGAGATCTGGTGGGTGGGTCCCTCCTCCCCCCTGCTCTGACCTGCCTCATAGTTTTTTGATGCTTTTTTTTAGCTCTAATGTTCTTCAAGAAGTTAAAAAGATGATGTGAGATTTCTGTCGACTGCCCTCCCTGGTGAGATTTTTCCGGACCCTCCCTTCCCCCAAATTTCACCTCACATAATTAATGGCCACCCACTTGCCACGTAGAGTTATGCTCAGTCAGATAAAGAGACTTGAGGAAAAGGGGCAATGCTAAGGTTAAAACATTTCTACAAAGGCGACTTGGAGAGCTTTGGCATGGGCACTGACAATAGGGAGACTTGCACTAGAATGAAACCATTCCTGCCAGAATGTCCAAACATGCCAATGCATGGCTGAGTAAAATGAAACAGAAAAGTATTCATAAGACTGAAGATCAACCTCTGGACTCACATTTCTCATGTGACAAGATGTATTGCCATTGGACTATTCAGCCACAAAAGAAAACATGGTGCACTCATTCCTATCAATAACTGACTTCCTTCACAGTCACTACAACTATCATCTGTGAAGATGCTGTGCACAGTGATGGTATTAGTGCTTGAGTTTGCTTGTTTAATCTGGTCATTTTCTTTCTTTGTTTTTTTTTTAAAAAAAAAAAAGAAGAAACAAAAACTTTGTTAGGATCTGATCATTGTGTTTGAAGGTACCCACCATTGGTGTTGACGAGCAGAGATTAGATCTACTTACGCATTGGTTATTAGGATCTGACCACGAAGTTCGAAGATGGGCTCAGAACTCCTTAATGATGAGAAACTAATTATTTTGAGCTCTCAACTTGACTTGATGCTTGTCATTTTTAAAAGAACTTTTTTTTGCCAGAATGATCACAGCTTTATTGGTTTAGCATTCAGAAATTACGTTGATTGCAAATGGAAGATTGTTGTATGAAAGGATTAAAAATTGAGAGAATTTTGATCAACTAAAAAATGATTTTGACTGAATATATATTTGGGTAAGAATATTACTGAGGAAGTTTAAGAAGATGTGGAGGAGTGTCAGTTAGCTTGGTACAGAAACTGTTGAATGACTATCTTGGTGAAGTTGAGGAATTCTGTATAAGGAAAGGAATGGAGGGGCAGGTGGCAGCCAGAGACTGGGAGTTTGATGATTAATCCATATGCAGGCATACGAGTGCTTGTACAAGGCTAATACATAATTGCTGGTAATATCAGACTTCCATTGTCACTTATAATTAATATAACAGACATATTGTAGCAGTACAGCAGCAATGGTACGTGAGGGTTGCAAATGTTGCTGTGCTATGTACAAAGATAACTATAGTTTGTTCTATGAAGTCGTGAAAGACAGTTGAACGTTGTCGGTGTTTGTAGACATGCAAGTTATGACTTCAGTCTGAATCGAGTGAACACTTCTCTTCCATGGACTCCGCAACCTACAGGTGAAGAAGTCTGTTTCTAGAATAATTTTGGTTGGTGACCCTGGTGAGGGAATGTTTATCTTGAAAGTGAAAAAATAAATCATGTTTTACCTTAACTGTGGATATACTGTTGTTAACTTACAATATGTGTTGCAGAAAGTTGGCCACAGATTTTCTAATGTTCTTGAATAAAAGTGAAGTAATCATTATCATCCAGCTGTTCTTGTAAATAATTGAGGAATAGATTAAATATTCTTGGGGAAACTAGACAAGTGAGAATGTTTGCATAACATGGTATTTCAGTGGCCCATGTCAAGTGACCGCAGAAACGTCGTGTTGTACAAATGTCCTCACTCGGCTAGTTTCCCAAGGTCATTTCATCTGTATACAATGCTGAGAAAGCCTCCACTCGTATATAACTGAAGAATGGTTTTTCCTTGCAGTTTATTGTGGATTATTGTGAAAAGCATGAATCAGCTCGTCAGCAGATGTCTATGGAACTAGGTGTTTGCCAAGAGATGGTGAAGCTGCTCCCGTTGAAGCTTGAAAGACTGGTTGAAGAATGCGCTTAAGGAGTAAAAAATGACTTAAAAAATACAAATAAAAACTGTTATTCTATCTTGACTATTGCTTGCTGTTAGTTACTATTTTAAATTTCAAAGCAAATGCATGCTACAGCACTGGTCCACAAGAATGTTTTTAGATAATGTAAACTGTTGTTTTTGCTATATCCAACTTTTATTTGATAATGATCTGTTGATCCAATATTGTCAAATAGTAATAAGTGACAGTAAACTCTGTGAGTAGAATGACCATTTTTGTTCCTTAGTCCATGAGAAAGGGTTAGTGCAATCCAAAAACAACAACAAAAAAACATTCTGGTGGCACGTGGATTGAAACTACCCAATATTTCCTGTAATTTCATTAAAAAATAAAAATAAAGAGATCAATGAAAATTTTTTATATCAGATTCAGAAGTTATTTCTAGTTTATTTATTTCTGAATCTTTCTTTTCTTTTCATTCTTTCCTTTAAAAACAAAAAAAAAAAGCAGTAAAAGTCTGAATTTTTGTATAGTTTTTATATTTGAACTAAGTAAAGTATAAGTTTTTAGAAATAAACATTCTTTGTTAACGTCTTAATATGAAGAATCGTTACTAATTCTGATATGTTTTTTTTCCATATCTGGGTGTTTAGAAATTAATTAATATTAGTTTGAGTAGGGAGTTAAAAATAAGTGAATGTATCTGAAATTTCAAACGAGATTTAAATTTATTGGTTCACAGTCTCACTAGACCTTAGCTTTCTTCTTCAGTCCTAAGGCCTATCATTTAAGACCATTTCCAGTGGAACATTTCTCTGCTAATTAGTCAAAAAATTGGCAGATATAAGTAATTTGTCTTAACATAAGTTAGTGACCATGATTGGTAATTGGAACTACTAACCTGTAGTAAACAAGATAATTCCAAAAGTTATGTTTAATAATTTCTTCAGTATGATTAAATAAGGGTTGTACGACTGTTTAATTATATTTTGACAGTACCAGTTTTAATCACTTTCTGTAATAAAACTGTGAAATAAATATATACACTGACTATAATAATGGAACAGAAAATAAAGTAACAAGGTAATGTAGGTTTCAACAACACAATGGACAATAGAACCATAGAAGCTGAAGGTTTGCAGTGGAAAAAAATGACATAAGCCTTCTGCCTTCAATAATTGGTTTACTTGTACTATCTTAGGCCTCGTATCCACTTGAGCACGCTCAGGCGAATGAGCCGCTCAGTGAAGCGAGCGGTTAAAGTGTAGACGCCTGAGCACGCTCGCAACGAACGACAGTGAGCGCGCTCGGGGCGAGCCGATCAGTTGTCGGTATTTTGGAATGCTCAAAGGCGAGCCAGTGTTTGTTCGGCGCTCAGTGTGGACGGTATTTCGCAGTTTCTACAATGAGCGCGAGCACGTGGGACAATGAAACTTGCTTAACTCTTAATTGATGCGTATGAATCAAAGAGGGTGTTATAGGATAGCTCCAATATTATAATCGAACTAAAAAATAAGGTGCTTGGCGTGAAATCAGTGATATATTAAACTTTAGTATTGATGATGTAAAGAAAAATATAACAGGCCTGTTTAGGGTCATTCAGGCGAGAACGATCAAAACAGAAGAGAACTTCTATAACGGGAAATGGTAAGTCTATTTTAATAGTATTTCTCACAGCTGAATGGATTGATTGAATTTGGTGTTACGAAATTCAGATCCTTAGTGCCTAAAATCATATTGATTTTGTGCCAGGCAATATAATTCTTTTACGAATTTTTATTAAAAACTTTAAATCAATGCCATATTTTTAAAAAAAACATAAAAATCACCTTTAAATCTATATTTGTAAACACAAATTAAAAATAGTACCATCCTTCATTTAATTTTGAAGTGACTCAATAGTGCCATCAGAGACTACCCGTACTAAACAGATGATGCTTTGTTTATATACTTTGAACATATACTGCAGGTTTGTGTAGGGACTTCCTGAGGCTAGGAATCTTAAAGTTATTATAAATTTTATCTTCTGGTGGGGTCGCCTCACGCATAGGCGTATCGTGCATTTTAATATGAGGTCCAACTAATGAAAGCAAATGTTTGAAATCGATCTCGTAAAGTTCTGAAATATCTCATTTTCTTTTTCTAAAGTCAATTCGCGAATTAAATTATTAAGATAATTTCTTCACTGAAGATGACTTTCTCCAATCCATCAACTTGGTAATTTTCTTCTCTGTTTTTACATCGTGTGGATAATAATAAAGGCCGCAGCTACGCGTGACGACACGTCAATAGCCGAGCGTTTTCTGAGCACTGAAACCAGGATCGTTCGACCAAAATTTCCTTTTCCTTGAGCACGCTCGAATGAGCGCGCTCAAATGAATGAGTGGCTCATTCACCTGAGTGTGCTCAAGTGGATACCAGGCTTTAGTTCTGATTCATATATTCTGAATTTTACGTTCATGTAAAGAAATTTTACTGCCATCCTCATCTCGCCAAACACTTCTCCCCTTGCAGCAGTTGTGTTCATGGCAGTTATATGTGCTCTGACCAACATTTCTTCACACAGAATTCCAAGATTCTCTCTCAAGCCCTGAAATCCCACAACTATCCATCAAATTTAATAAAAAAAATAACTATCTCATGCTATATCTTAAGCAGCACAGCCAAGAAATTACCATTCGCAGGCCTTGAATCCATCATTTGAATCCTATAGCAGGGCTATAATTTATTTCAAGCCTGTCTGCAAATGGAATCCCTCCATCCCAAAATCCTCATTGCCTCTCCGACAATGTGCTGCTTTAGAAACCCTAACCTGGGCCAATTCCTAGTCCAATTCTCCTCGAGTCTCGTGGCTTTCTCCCACATAACGGAACACGCTGTGGGATGTGTAACACACTCCGGACTTCCATCAACCCAAGCTTTCTCATCATACGGCACGCTACAAGTGAGACCTTTCATGTTGTATGCCAGTTAACATTCAACCAATGTCTGGCTTCCCACATAGGTCTGATCGCAGACAAACTGTTTTCACCTCGTAGCTGCTTGTGCTACTTCTCTTGATACTGATAATTTTTCATTTCTTCCTTCACCATCCACTATCAGTCTTCCCAAACAGCAATAACGTCCCTGAACTCGTAAGGTAGGAAGCAGCTTCCCAGTAAAGACTGGGAGCCAGGTCTCACGTTAAGGTAATATTCGTGATTCCTTCAAATTTTCCTTCTTCTATAGTGCATTTTTATCTTTCAACCAGCATGAATTACTGATCACTAGGTGTGATGTTGTATTTATATTTTTCTAATTTATTGTTCCTTTTCTCATTTTTTACATATTTACTAAATTTTATTAAACATATTTATACACAATTTATTATTTTCTGTTACATCTTTTTCTTCTTATCTTTGATATCGGCCATCTAAGGACCACGAAAAATAATCCCGTACATTCATTTCGATGCTTCTTTTCTTAACTTCCAATAGTTCTTCATCCTCTCACTTTGCTGTTTCCTTCTTTCCTCTGTCCATATGTTACTACATTTCCTCTTCTCCTTCTCCTGGAAACCCTTGAAATTTTGAATCAATCTCCTAAAGTTGCTCTATTTTGCATTAAATCTTCTGTTATTCCGATCTCAGTCATATCTTTCTGTACTCCTTGGATCCACTGGTTGCCCTTCTTACTCTTGTAAACATGATTGAAGATTCTTTTTGTCAGTCTATTGTTATCCATTCCCATTATGTGACCAAAAAAACTAATTCTCCTCTTTCTGATCGTGTCTGACATCCTTTAAGTTTCTTCTTCTTTGTATAGGTCTTTATTCCTCCGGTGTCTAAACTCACCATTTTCAATTTTTAGTGGTCCCCAAATTTTTCTCAAGATTTTTCCTTTCCCTTTTCTCTATCTCTTCTATTTCTCCAGTTTTCATAGAGAACAAGCATTCTGAGGCATACAATCCTTCTGGTTTGATTACTGTGTTGTAGTGTTTGATATTAGTTTTCATTTATAGATTCTTCTTATTCTATGTATCTTTAGTCAATTGGTATGCTAGTTCTAGTTTTCTTGCTCTTGATATATTTGCTTCCTTATCAAGCCCATTAATCTGAATTACTTCACCTAGATATTTGAATTTATTGACCTTGTTAATTTTTCCGTACTCTGTGTTTAGTACTGTGGGTGAATCCCTAATATTGGTCATGAATTTAGTCTTCTCAAAAGAGATCTGAAGTCTGACATCTTTTTATTATTTATTGATTTTTTTTTAAAGTTTGGGAATATAGTCTTCAATTCGTTACCCCCACTCATCCAATTTTCTCCATTTTTGAACTGGTTCTCATGCCTTCCATCTCCTCAACTGCCGCATATTGCAACAATTGGCCCTCAACACTTGTCTTGTGTTGAGAAAGGATATACACCCAAAAATTTCAATATATCCGGTGTTTTTGCTCATTTTTTTGTGTTTCAATACCATCTCGTCTTCTGTGGTGAGCAGTGGTCTATTTCGCTATCCTTATTATTCTAACTGCATGACTAAGATAATAGTCCAAAATAATGTCAAGATTGAAAAGAGTGAGAAAATCTCTGCTTAAACTTGAACATTGCTTTAAAGTTAAACTTACTTATATTTGGTCCATTTTTTACTCACAGGCTCTATTTTTGGAAAGAATATATCAGTGATGGTAGCTTTTCAAAAAATGAATACCAAATTTAAAGCAGTTTATTTGAACTCAAATTCACAATAACTTGATACATAGTGAATACTAGAAGGCACTAAGAACATACTAAATTTCAGAAGTTTGAAAATTCATTAGAAGAAATTTATACTCAATTCTAGTTTTTTTTTAATTAAATATTTTACTGACAAATTTTTTCATTCTTAAATAATTGAATTCTGTATAATAATTAGTTTGATGGAAAGTGAAGTTATTGAATAATAATGTCAATTATTACTAGATGTGTGTAAGTTTACTTGACACGAATTTCTGATCACCACATGGTTCACTTTAGAAATTGTATAAACCCCCACAAAACTAAACCTAGGATGACCAACATACTGAACTATTGGCTTCGTCTAATGTGTAAGTTTAAACTGGGCATATTCATCGAATTTTTGAAACCGGCAGCTTAATCCACAGCCTCAGTCATTCCCTAACTTGGAGTTAAAGGCAACCTTGAAAAACAAAATATTGAAGTAACTGTTTCCAGTTCAAATTTTTCTTAAATTGAAGATTACTCATAACACCGTCTGCAGGTTCAGTGACATAACTAGAAACTTCATGTAAAGTGAAGTACTTGCACTACACCTCCATATCCAATTGGCTTCCAGTATTCTTACACAAGTTTTCCTAAAATAAAGTCATTTGTATTTTGCCACCTTACTTATATAGAGTGATTCAAGGTGCTATTCTGTTACTTCTTGAACATATATGCGCTTCTTTTATCTAACAACCATTTCAGTGAAAGTTTTTGTGTTACCTGCTTTAATGGTCATACCCAGCTTTTGGCAAGTGTTGATGTAATCATGTATATTGATTTACACTGCTGTTAATAGCTTATTCCCTTCACTACTATAAAATTGATAGCTTGAAATATTTCCTCAGGTGCAGATTAGCAAATTTCTTCCAGAAATTTAAATATTTTCTGCTTGCTTGAATGACTCATGTCTTATCATTTTGTACACACCACATTAGGTGGTTTTAAATGGTTTTTCTATGGTTATCTGTGTGAATAGGGGCAATGACTTAATAGCTAAAACAAAAATCCATAATTTACAAGCATAACAACACAACAGATATTGGTTCATACAAGATGTGATAATGAGCCTAATTTGTCATTAATGGGGTTATCTTTCTAGATGGTATTAAACCACATGCCGTTTATTCTTCCTGCCTGTCACTAAACAATCAGTTTTCCCATGTATTTCACCGACGGTGTAGACATCCCCGGGAAAACAATTTTTCCATTTTTCTTGTATTCATTGTAAGGTATCTCGAGGAGCAGCTCATACCCTGCCCTCTCAGCTTGCTTCTGAGATGGTATTGCTGTGAAGGCAGTACCTGTCGCTCGAATACCGAGGCCCTTGGCCAGAAAGAAGCGTGCAAGTAGTACCTCGAGACCAATGTTCTGGCCACGGTACTTCGGAGGTACAGTTAGTCCAATGGCTGATATATAGTTATCCACCTTGTAGTGCTTGAAGATATTGAACCGCCTTGGTATTTCCTCATTCAGCAGTTCAAAAATTTTTTGTAGTGATTCACCTTTTAGCTGTTAAGAAAAAGTACATATATAGCTATGAGAGCAAGAAACATAATTGATTACCAAATATAAATAGTTAAACTGAGAGGAAAATCTACTTGCCACAGGAATGAGCAGGGAGACTCCCACCCTGTCAGTTTCATGTTCTGCTGTTGAGGAGGGGTTTATATATTCTGTGTCAGTGTTTTTACTGTTTCTTTGCTATCTTGTGTGGTAAGTGATGGTTCTTCTCTCTTTATTTGTTGACATTTTTGAAGTATTTATTTATTTACACATATAACTTGTGTGGAAAGGAAAGGTAAAATAGATCCATCACTCGCCGAAATTGAAGAGAGGAGAGCTGCAGTAACAGTAAACTTAACCAAAACAAAAAGACAATATTTTGTGCTGTGTTCTTACTCATGAAAATAGAAGGGAAAAAAATGACTGAGTTTTGCACAGGCATCCATGGTCAATACAGCCATACGAATCTTCATATAATTCTTTGGTTCTTCTTTAATTAACACAGCATTAAACTCTTATGTTTCTAATTAACTGTACAACACTGAACTATCTAAATGATCTTTGTTAATGTCACTTGTAAATGTATTTCTTCTGTTATAAGGGCTACTTAATTTATACTAAATGTAGAACCTAAATTTTATGAACAAATTTAGCTTGTACCTATGTGAAATTGAAAATGAATGCATTGCTACAGTTGAACATCCATTATGCTGTGCATGACTCTTGGCATAATAACTCCTCTTCCATGCTGTCTTCTTATTAGTCTAGTCAGACCAATGTACACCTCTGGCTAAGTCAAGTCTCGACAATTTTAAATGAAAAAATGCCAAATTTTGACTTGCTTATCTATAAGGATCACACATTTCAAAACTGTCGGCAATAACTATAGTGAAATGCATTCAATTTCACACGATCTGATGGACTAGTTGGAGATGGAAGAAAAATTAAGGAACTTTTACATGTAAATTCAGGTTTGTAATGTATGTCTATAGTTTGTGTTACTGAAAATCAAAAGCATGAGAATTTATCTTGGTGAATACAGATTACTCATTGTAAATAATACAGATATAATCTCCTTGGGTCCCCAGGACTCAGAAAATTTCTTAATTATCTTATGTGCCTCATTCTCTCTTTCTTTATCAATGTGTGTGAATTGTTACAAACATTATTATTTTTTTTATGGGAAAGAAAGGTAAAATATACTCACCACTCTGTAAAGGGTGTCAGGGATTGGAGTAAGTTACCAAGAGAATTGATTAATAATTTACCAAAAATTTTGAAACTATTTGTAATGGACAAAAGCAGGTGGGTACAGGAAACCTAGCCTCTTCGGGAAATCCCCATTCCTAAAAGAAAATTTCAGCCAATGTTGCCAATATTTTCGTAATTTTTTTCTACTGAACAAGAAAAATATAGTAGTTTTAAAAATTAAAATTAGTACTTAGAATAAACTCTGAAACCGTCATATCAAACGAAAACTGCCTTACAAATTTGAGATTTAGTAGCTATGGAAAAAAAAAGATTTTTTTACAACACTAAGGGTGATACATAGAAAGTAAGTAACAACAGTGAGCACAAAGTGGAACATCATTTCAGGTGCAAGGGAGATCGTGGTGGCTGAGTAGTAACACTCTGCCCTCACATTCAGAAGAATGCAGTTTCTAATCCATATCCAGATTTCAGTTTTCCATGGTTTCCTGAAATCACTCCATGTAAGTGCCAAGATGGTTGCTTCAAAAGGCCATGGAATAAATTCCTTTTCCTTCCTTGCATCACAATGCTCGCCTGCATCAGTGGCCTTGATTTCAATATGGCATAATGCAAGGGAATGGGAATTTTTTTTTTTTGAAGGAAAGAGAGTCGGGGATGACATTGCAGTTCATGTATGTATGCTCGCTCCGGTGGAAATTTCCCTCCCACCCATTTTTCCCCCCATTTCCTGTAACCACCTACATTTGCCCTCTACAAATTTCAACTTTAAATTCTTTCAACATTTTTGGTACATTATTCATCATGTCTCTTGGTCACACCCTGACACCCTTACCAAAAAAAGAAAAACTTCCTACACCCTTATGCCTGAAATCAAATGCCAGCTTGTGGTCATGGTCACTTTTCAGTTCCATGCATTACTTTATATCTTTTCACGCCTCATCACCAATATATGCCTTGTATACTCCCATTACTCTCCCCACCTTCCTCTTGTATTTCAATGAAACCTTTTCCAGCTCTTTTATCATATCCGTTACTGATTGAATTCTGCAGTAATTTCCAAGACGAATCTAGCAGTCCTTCTTAGCACCCTCTTCAACTCCTGTATGCGGTACCCAGAATGTGGGTCCCATACTACACCACCATATTCAAACGATGATCTGACCAAAGTTTTGTAACTCAATTCCTTTGCTTCTCTTGAGCCCCTCATCATTCTATCCAATAAGTGAAGGATTCTGAAACCTTTTCCTACTACCTGTCCAATGTGTCCTGCCTGGTTGAGCTTGTTACCAAATGTTATTAGTAATAAATTTGAAGGATTTAAGCTATATGAAAAAAAAATCTATCAAACTGGTGAAAAGCCTTAGAATACTGAAATGTGATTTAAAAGAAAATTAGTATAAACATTGAGTGAAAAGTGCATGAAAGGAAGATGGCTGAAAATAAATTTCTCTGCACACTAGTTATTAACTCCAGATATTTCACTTAATAATTGCTTCAGAAGCTTCTATTATTGGCAGCAGATCACTAATTAAAGATATTGAAAACCAAGGAAGGAAATTCTTTGGCTCAGTTTGTACAGGAGGAATTTGTATGAAAAGGAAAGCTTATGAAATATATCATCATTCTAAGGAAGTTTCATTCTTAAAAAAAAAAAAAAAAAAAAAATTCTCTGGGCTCATTATCAGAATGAATATCCACATACTAATATAATTGTTTAGTTTTCCCATCTTAATGTAAGTAAAGTACAATTGGATACTTGAAATCAAAAGGAATGTCCAAGAAATTGATATCATAACAGGACTAATGCAGATTCAGCACTCTGGTCAGTATGCCAATAAACTGTATATTGGATGGAGTAACATAGGAAATACATCACCAATAGGAGGAAGAGAGTTTGGGAAAAGAAGGAAAGCACATCTGCTAAATGAGTTAATCACACTCCTCAGTTGAGCATAACAGAAGAAGAAATTTACACCT
The DNA here is from genome assembly GCA_031002005.1 of Vandiemenella viatica. Taxonomy (NCBI): domain Eukaryota; kingdom Metazoa; phylum Arthropoda; class Insecta; order Orthoptera; family Morabidae; genus Vandiemenella; species Vandiemenella viatica. The sequence goes on from CM061919.1 coordinate 261,118,620, forward strand.
AAAGTATATAAAATAATAAGAAAGGGCTAAATAGATAACTGTGGACATTGCCACTGAACCATGCACTCCATCATAATTAAATTAAATTCAGAAAGAATAACAATTTCAGATCTAAAGTAATCTAAAAGTAAGGTATGCAACTTAAACATTAAACAACAATTTGAAAATTACAGATAAAATTTTATTTAAGAGCAACAATAAGGACTGAACAGACCTGATGTATCATTAAACTCAGAATGCAGTCTTGAAGAAAATAACAAAAGACAGGCAAGGTAGAAGGTCAATACGGTCATGAACCCTTATTCCCTTCTACATAGCACTCTAATTCCTCAACTAATATTCATCCAGACCTTGTAACCAGGATATGCTTTATAAATAACCATCACTTGTTACCCTGTTCTAGCTAGAAAACCTGCTTTTTTTTAATTGAATTGAGTGATTAATTAGTGGCAATCACCCAAGACATTAATTACCCCTCACTTAGTATTTTTAAATTATTATCATCTTATATAATTTGAGTATTGAAATTCATTTCCCGATTACTTTGTGAATTTATGAATTTTAATTTTAAATTTCTTAAGTGATTTTGGTAAATTATTCATCATCACACTCAGTAATTTATTTCAATCCCTGACACCCTTATCCCACAAAAGAAAATTTTCCCCCTCCTTACGCTTTAAATCTAGTGCCAGCTTGTGCTCATAGTCATCTTCTCACTTCCATTCAAGCAATAGTCTGACCAATATTTTGTAGCCCAATTCCTTAACTTCTTTGGTGCATCATTTCATCGCCCTCTTTAGTAAATGAAGGATTTTGTATACCTTTTCCTGCCATCTGCCCAGTTGAGTTTATTATCAAATGTTATGCCAAGATACTTACACTTCAAGCCTTTAACAAGCAATGCTGCTCCCTCCCCCACTCCCCTATAATCATAAAAAAAATCTTTACTTTTTTATCTGTGTACCTAATAAGCTGACTCTTCTTGGCATTTACCTTCATTTCACGTTCACCTACCCATTTAGACATTCTATCCAGGACTTCCTGAAACTGCTCACAGTCTACTTCCAGTTTGATCTTATTATCTACCATTATATCATCTGCAAACAACCTAATTTCTTACAGTAAACCATCCACACAATCATTCATTAGAATAATGAATTTCAATGGTCCCAATACACTATAGCACTTCCATTTTCACTTCCACTTATTTTTGATACTGCATTTCTGAAAGAACTATTACTACACTAATAACTTGGCGTATCTTGTCCAATTCATCTGAAATATAAGAACGAAGAAATATCTTGCATATAGCCTACAATCTTTGCCTAAAGGATAGTTGGAAACTGGTAACAGGTCATAGGGGAAATAGCGTTAACATGATGAAGAAACCACGTAAGCCACCCTTTAGTTCACCAAAAGCACTCCCACTAGCCATACCCAGCAGTTACTCGCGGAAGTTGTGAACTGATTCCAGCTCTTTTAAATTACTTTTAATATTAAATAACGTGTAGAAATATTTGTCTGGTGGCGTGTTTAGCGAATTTTGAGTATAGTAACACTGTGTAGTAAAAGTATCATAGTTTAAATAGTTCAAAAAGGTGTTGGTTCGACAAGTTTAAAACTCGTGTGTGTTGTTTACATTATACTAATAACCGTTAAAGGGAATTAATCTTCTATCATTGAAGGAAACAAGCAGTTAAAATTGGTTTGCTTGCGTGGTAAACGGAGAAAGGTGTGTCTTGTGGAAATTATATTGCATAATAAGGAAAGGTATTTATAGGTTAAGTTACAACTCGCTTCAAGGGCACATAGTTTGTTTTGTTTAAAATCTCAATGAGCATGAAGTGTGGTGGCTGTCGCAGGGTTGTAAAGCAGGGAAACAGCTGTAATGATTGTGGAGTTCGTTTTCATCCGAAATGTGGCTACATGGAAGCTGAAAATGCACTTCACTCTCCTTGGAGTTGTTTGACTTGCAAAAGTAGCAAGGAAAAGAGGGAACTAGAAAGTAGGATCTCTTGTCTCGAATCCACAGTGGCTGAATTAACAAAAGAACTCAATGTTTTGAAGGCTGAAAAAGCAGCATTAAATGTTAAAGAATTCCAGTGGATTGCAGCCAAAACTGGAAGGAAACAACAGGACCTGCATTCTACAAATTTTCAGTTGGAAGTTTCCAATACTTTTGGGGTGTTGGAGAATCTAACTGAGGATGTATCAGATACCACAGCAGGGCTGTCTCATTGCAACAAAGCTGTAAAAACGCACACATTGTGCAAAGCTCGTAAAAAGAAATCCAAGAGGTGTTATTGCTTGGAAGTAGTCACGGTAGGGGGTTAAGTGCAATGTTACAGTCAAGCCTGGGCTCTGATGTTGAGGTGTGTAGTATATTTAAGCCTAATGCAGAACTTGGCAATGTTGTGGATGAAATTTCAAGCCTGGGGAAAGATCTTACTAAAGAGGATCATATAATTATAGTTGGGGGTCCTGGAAATAGTCTGTCCAGAAATCTCAATTATTGTGTTGAAACAGACATTGACAACATTGCTAAAAACACCACTCACACCAATGTTGGTTTTGTTGACCTGTTCAAGCGTTATGATCAACCCTGGATGCGTGGTCATGTACAGCGTACACAGGCAGATCTGAAGCGTGCATTGTGTCAGGCTGACCGAACACACATTGGTCTGATAGATGTTTCTGGCATAACACGGAGTGACCATACCTCCCATGGACTCCACCTGAATGTTCGGGGCAAGCAGAAGTTAACGCAACTGATTGCCAATAGCATCAGGAGAGGCAGGTTGGATGTGAACCCCATCCCAGTGGTAATTGGTGGTAGGACTCAGTCTTTTTTAGGCCAAATGTCAAGAGTAGGAAGATGTTATTTAAGAAATGTACATAATGGTATTACAGTAAAAAATAAAGAATGTCAGTCTAAAATAGCTTTGTTCCATCAGAACATTAGGGGTATCTCAAGCAAACTTGATGAGTTGATAATATCTATAGAAGAAACCCAAAAATCATTGAATCTTAACATAAATATCGTATGTCTGACAGAACATCATCTGAAGAATTCTGAAATAGGTCTCCTCCCTTTTATTGGATATAGATTAGTTTCTTGTTATTGCAGGTCAGAGATGAGAATGGGTGGTGCAGCAATATATGTAAGAGAAAATACTGAGACAAAATCGTTAGATGTAAGTAAATACTGTATAGAACAAGATTTTGAATGTTGTGCAATACAGTTAGAATTAGAAAACAAATATCTTATAGTGCTGACAGTTTATAGGGCTCCCACAGGAGACTTCAGTAAATTTTGTAATAAACTTGAGGCAGTTCTAATAAACTTATCACGTACTAAAAGGGAAATTATCCTCTGTGGAGACTTCAACATAAATTTTGCTGTAGAATGTAACCAGACAGATTATCTTCTAGGAATGCTTAGATCATTCAATCTCTATCAAACTGTAAATTTCCCAACTAGAACACAAAAAGATAGTAGTACCATTATTGATAACATTTTTGTAGAGCACAATAAATTAGAAACACATGGATCAATTCCAATGGAAAATGGTTTGTCAGACCATAATGCTCAAATAATTACTTTGGATGTTGTGGGAAACGAAAATAACAAAAAGAAAGGATTTGTCAGAGTTAGGCCATTAAAGAACAATTCAATAAAAACATTAAATGATGAACTTCTCAATGAGGACTGGAGCACTGTTTATAAATTAAAAGGGGTAAACAATAAATTCAATTACTTTCACCAAAGGTTTTTAGAAATTTACAAAAGGTGTCTCCCTACAAAACTAGCTCCAATTGGTCAAAAACGAGTAAACAAAAATTGGGTTACAGTTGGTATTAAAACATCTTGCAGACATAAAAGGGAATTGTATGTAAAAGTTAGGAATACTGATAATATGCTTCTCAGACAACATTACAAAACTTACTAGTAGAATTTTAACCAAAGTAATAAAAGAAGCTAAACGTTTGGCCATAAACAATGAGATTAGTAGTTCAGATAATAAGATAAAAAGTATCTGGAACATTATTAAAAGAGAAACAACTGTATCATCCCTTGAACATAAACCTATATCTATAAGCATTAATGATAAACTTGTAACTGACCCCTCTTATGTAGGAAGTGCTTTCAATAACTACTTCTTAACAGTTGCTGAAAAAATAAAAGGAAAATATATTGGGAATATGGATGCTATAGCAATACTTAAATCCTTGTCACCAAAAACAGCACCTATGTCTATATTTCCCACCAGTCAAAATGAAATTGAAAAAATTATTAAATCCCTCAAAAATAAAAAGTCATTTGGTTATGATGAGGTTTCAACCCATGTAGTAAAACAATGTAACACCAGCATTAGTAGAGTTATTAGTCATATATGTAATAGTTCTTTTGAAGAAGGTATCTTTCCTGACTCACTCAAGAAGTCAATAATCAAACCGCTTTATAAAAAGGGTGAAACCTCAAAGATTGAAAATTACAGACCGATATCACTTCTACCAGCATTTTCAAAAATCTTTGAAAAAGCAATGTACAGAAGGGTGTATGCACATCTACAAAAGAATGACCTACTCAGTAAAGTACAGTTTGGTTTTAGACAAGGCGTTTCAACAGATTCAGCAATTTTTGCTTTTGTAAACGACGTACTGGAATCAATGCATAAAAAATTAAATTCCCTAGGTATATTCTGTGATCTTGCTAAGGCTTTTGACTGTGTTGATCATGAGATTCTACTAGGTAAATTAGACCACTATGGAGTTAGTGGTAAGCCAGGACATTGGTTTAAATCGTACCTGGAAAATAGAAAGCAATGTGTATCACTGAAAGATGCTAATACAGGAGATGTTATAAACTCAGAATGGGGTATAGTTAAATGTGGTGTGCCTCAGGGTTCAATTCTTGGCCCTCTGCTGTTCTTAATCTATATAAATGATCTCCCACATATACTAGGTGATAATGAACACATGGTGCTCTTTGCAGATGATACTAGCATATCCTTGAAAGACCCATCAGCACAAAACCTCGAAAACACAGCAAATGATGTTATAAAGAAAATTAACAGGTGGTTTAATGCCAACAAACTAATACTTAATGTAGAAAAGACACAGTTACTTCAGTTTGTTACAAAAAATAAAACAAAGGTCAGCTATAATGTGATATCAGAAGGAAAAGCAATCAATGAAAGCAGTTTCACAAAATTCCTGGGTGTATATATAGATAACAAATTGAACTGGAAACAGCATATTCAACAACTTCTTAAAAAACTGAATTCTGCAACATTTTCACTGAGGGTAATATCTAGAATAGCTAATATAGAAACCAGAAAGTTAGTATATTTTGCATATTTTCATTCCCTGCTCACTTATGGCATCTCATTCTGGGGAAACTCGTCACAAGCACATTGGGTATTTAAATTGCAAAAGCGTGCTATAAGAACTATTTGTGGAGCAAGCCCACAGACGTCGTGCAGAAATCTATTTAAAAACCTGGGTATACTAACAATGCCAGCACAGTATGTATACTCTGTACTATCATTTGTAGTGGAAAATCCTGAACACTTCAATCTTAATGCTGACATACATAGCCATAATACTAGGAATAAATATAATATTCACAAGGATTACAAATCACTGTCAATTGTACAGAAAGGGTTAACATTTACTGGAGCTTCCTTATTCAATGTATTACCAACAGAAATTAAATGTTATCTACAAAAACCCAACTACTTTAAGTCCAAACTGAAAGAGTTTCTGCTTCAGAACCCATTTTACTCTGTGAAAGAATTTTCTTCTTGGAATTTGGTAACTAAGAATGACTGATAAAATAGTAGTATGGAAGGGGAAGGTGACAAAATTATCCACAATTACTAAAATGATATATGAAGTAATTACACTGTTTACAAAATTTCACTCATATATAGGAACTAACATGGGATAGCATGCACTCAAAAATTGCTGTGAAAAATTATCATACTAACAGGTTTTACAGTAATTGACTGCTTATGAGTTGTTGGTAATATAATTGATATTGCTAATAGGTTTGTGTACTGTTCCACATAAATAGCAACTAACATAATATAATATGTAGTCACAAATTACAGTGAAACATATCATGGTAACTGGTTGGTAAGAAAATAACTGGTTATTATATGCTGGTAACAAGTGTATACACTGTTCCACATAATAAGTATTAATTAACACGGGATTGTATTTGTAGATTACAGGAGATATTGGTTATACTAATGGGTTGTTGCTAACTTGTTGTCAATATATAATAATATTATCAATTATATAGTAATATTGACATTACTAATAAGTGTATGTACTGTTCCACATCCCCGAGATTATTCTCACATGGGATCAAAGTGAACATATATATCTATCTATCTATCTATATATCTATAGATCAATTTTGAAGTCGCTTATGCTGGACTTAGAAATTTCAAGTAAGAGTAATTGTCAACTTGAAGGAATTTTCCTGCATTCATTTCCACAGTGGGAATTCATCATAAGAATCATTAAAGTGTATTCATTCTATCGGGAAAAATTTATTTTAAGAGATAATTCAGTTTGTCCACATTTTGAAACATGCGATCAGGAAAGTAAAAATTTAAGATTTGAGATAACTTTGAATTGAGTAAAGCTACAGCTGAACTTTTATCACCAGCTATAGTCAGCACTGTTCCGAATATTTTGATGGTAAAATTAACTAATTTGGCAAAGTTTAATTAGTGGTTTCAATTAAGAGAAAAATGAACTTTTTAACTAAAAGGAATACAATTGAGAAATTTATATCAGTAGATAGGCTAAATTGAGATGATTATGAATATACAATGGTTTTGGTAAAAAGTTTAAACATTTGTCAGATAATTAAGTTTTTAAAGATAGATTGTCGCTAATTGTTGTTAGAGTTTGAGAAAGTCTGCCAAGTTGGTCACATGATAGACTTCATTTTTAAGCTTATAGAAGTACTTATAAATGTTAAATTAAATTAAAACAGATAGAACATGATCATAGGAAAGCCTTGTAAAAATTGCAAGTTAAACTATTTCGTACTTTGGGAGATATTAATTAAAGAAAAAAAGTTACTGACATCATAGGCCATGGCAAGGTTATAAAAGACCATGCAGCCACCATGATTTGTCTCATTCTTTTGCCAGAAAGTGATTGTGTAACTTCACGCTAGTTAGCGGGGCGAACTGCTCCGAGCGGTAGTGGTTTCGACAAATTCCAACATGCCGTAGTACTGTACTCACTAATGTTAGGGGGAATTGGTGAGTTTGTCTTCTTGTATGAATGTGTTTAATGTGTAATCTTCAATGAAACTGTTGTTCGATGTTTTATCCACGTTTCTGGTACTGATATTATGAAAGTGAACTTCTATCAAAAATATAAGTATTGTGTTACTCTAAAACTGTGTCAAGTGAACTTATTTCAATCACCCTTCATATTTGGGGTTATAATACGAATACGTGGTGGCCGAATTATTAAATTTTAAAGGTAACAGAAGGCTACACCGGTCAAGCACTTAATTGTTCACAGTTTAGGCAAAAGTGTTACCTCCCCCCCCCAAACGAAAATTATTGCCTAACAGCCAGACACTTCAGAAATCGTGGAGAAAAATAAGTTTGACTGTTGCCAGAGTCAGGAGAAGAGCCTCATGTAGATGTAGGCGTAGGTAAGATGCAGCAGGCCTTTAGGAATAAGGGTGTGCAAGGCAAAAATAGGAAGAAAAGGGTCCTGCTGCTGGGTAATAGCCTTGGGAGAGATGTAGGCCCTCTTCTGAAGAATCAGTTAGGCTACCAGGTCACAAGTTTTTTCAAACCTAGTGCAACATTACATCAGGTGAGAGAGGGTATAGGAGTTCCACAAAGGATGATAGAATAGTAAAAGTAGAAGGTGCAGGAAACAGTACTGATAGAAACACAAGTTATAGTATAGAGAGTGACCTGAAAGGTGCAGCATACCAAGGTTGAGATCATGCAGATCCTAAATAACCATGACCAACCACAATTGAACAACGTTGTGAGGCGAGTAAATGTGGAAATGGAGGTACTACTTGGTAAAGGCGTTAGTTCTGTATTGTGGGTTGTGCCTGTGAACACCATTGGTAGGGGGCATTTCACTTGGCAGGGGCCAGAAGGTACTGTTGGAGTTTTTAGCTAAAGGAGTAACAGACCCCACTTCCAGTTATGATGGGGTCAGGTCTTTTTTAGATTAGAGGCGGCTGGTGAGGTAATGGAAATAGATGATCAAAGGGATACTGAAATTAGATTAATGATGGGGAAAAATCACAAATGCTAAAGAATTAGATAAAGCTGCTGAAGCAATGACTAACAGGAGCAGAACAGGGAATGCGAAGTTTAACGCTGAAAGTATCACAATGCCAGTAATAAAAGTGTTACTGGTGAACTACAGAAGTATAACGATCAGAGAATTAGAGTTTTTAAATTTGATAAAGTTACAAGAACCATACGGAATTATAGAGGTAAAATCTCAATTAAAAGAAGAAGTACTAGACAGTGAGGTTTTTCCTGATGGTTGCAGAGTGTACTGCCGAAATAGAGGAGCAATTGCAGGAGAGGTTTCCATACTGGTTAGCAAAGCATACCACAGTTCACTGGTGTTTAAGATCATGACCTGAGTTACTTCAAGTAGATTTCTGGGCTGGTAAAAATGGGAGTAAACTGATCATTATTTGTGGGGATTTAAATTTACCAGGTATAAACTGGGTGGGAAATAAGATTAATAACAGAGATTTGCAAATACCTTAATAATAGAGGGAGGTTTTATACAAGTGGTAGAGTAGAACAGTAGGGGTCAAAACAAGTTGGATATCTTCCTAATAAAGCCAGTTGAAAAACTTGTAGGATGTCAAGTAACTGAAGGAATAAGTGATCATGAAGCAGTTCTGATGGATATTAGAGGAATCAGAAAACCAGTTTCCGAAATTGAAGGGTGAAATAGGTACAATTATAAATGGCACAGGTTTCAAAATTGAAGAGGGGAAAGTTTCAGCAGAATGAAGGAAGGCACATTTACAGTGGAGTCGAAATCGGAAGATTTCCAGGAGATTATAAAAGAAGGGTGAAGAAGTATATATATTCCAAAAGAGAAAATAAAGAGAAGAACAGAACCTAGATGCTATAACAGGGAAGTGTTGCAGTAAAGCGGTTGATGAGAAGAGAACATAACAGAGTTAAGGGACAGCAGGGCAATATGGAATATTTGAAACAACTAAATAAGCACTTACTAATAGCAAATAAGCTGGCTAAAGAGGGGTTTATGAAGAATATTATTGGTGCAGGGGGACAACTGATGGAAGCATCTAGAAATTTCTATAGTTGTGTTAGAAAATGTGGGGAAGGGATGGCGTTGAGATAGGGATGTAGAAGAAGTTACTGAGGATTAGAAAGAGGCAGAAATTTTTGGTAGCTGATTTAGTCAGACCATTAGGGACAATGATTCAGGAATATGAACTTGTAAATCAGTTAATGAGCTTATTCACACAATTAGAAATTTAAAAAAAACTAAAACAATTGAAATCCATCCTGAGGATATTATAAAGGAACTAAATAAGCTGAAAAAGCATAAAGGGGCTGATGTAGATAATATTACTATGGAAGTCTTAAAGACAGCAGGATGTGATAATATACCTTATCTTGAAATATTATTTAACTTGAGTTTGGATACTTGCTGCTTACCAGAGAACTGGAAAAGTAGCACCGGAATATGAAGGAAGGGTGACATATAGGGTCAAAATTTATGGCCCAATCAGTTTGACATCAGTGGAAGGTAAATTAATAGAGAGATTGATATGCAACCACTTCAGAAATGTGTGTGAGGAAATGCAAACAAGAGTCAGCTTATTAGGTACACAGATAACAAAAACTAAAAGTTGATTATAAGGTGGGGAAATAATTTCTTGTTGAAGACTTGAAATGTAAATAGCTTTGCATTACATTTAATAACAAACTCAACTGAGTAGGACACAATTCACAGGTAGCATTAAAAAGTTTCAAAATCCTTCACTTGTTGGCGAGAGTGATGAGGGGCGTACAAGAGAAGTAAAGGAATTGTGTTATAAAACTTTGATCAGACCATTGCTTGAATATGATGCTGTAGTATGGGACCCACATTTTGGGTATGAAATACAAGATTTGGAGGGCATGCAAAGAAGATCTGCTAGATTCGTCTTTGTAAATTACTGAAGAACACAAGCAGTAACCGATATGATAAAAAGAGATTCAGGAATGAAGTTCCTAGACTCTACAGCATACCCAGGAGCAGACATAGTCTCTGACCATAATCTAATAGTTATGAAATGCAGGCTGAAATTCAAGAGAATAAAGAAGCAATACTGGATTTGAATAACTAGAAACAACGTATCATGAGAGAAAAGTTTGCATAAATGGGTGTAAGAAATAACTCTGAAAGGAGCACAGTTAAAGACAAGTGGAATGCATTAAAGACTGAAATAATTAAAGCTGGTAAAGAAACATTAGGCTTTAGGGAGCAAGCTGGCAAGAACCTTGGATCAAAGAAGAAATTTTGGAGTTGATGGATCAGAGGTCAAGGCACAAAAAAGCTCAGGACGAAGCAGGAAGTGAGCAATACAGATAATTTAGAAATTAAGTAAACAGGAAATGCGAAAAAGCAACAACAAAAAAAGATGGCTGCAGGAAAAGAGTAAAGAAGTAGAAAAGGAAAGGTCATAGATAAAGTAAGTCTGGCATATAGGAAGATCAAACAGAATTTTGGAGAATTGAAGAAAAGAGCTATAAACATTAAAGCTGCTGATGGGAAACCTCTTCTAAGTTCAGAAGATGCATTACTAACTGATGGAACCAATATATAGAGGATCTGTATAATAGAGACAATTTTAATAACAGTGTGTTGGAAAAAGAATTTGAAATCGACATTGATTTGAATGAGCTTTGAATTATTTGAAATCAAATAAGGGAGTTGGAATTGATGAGATCACTGCAGAACTTCTGAAATCTCTAAGAAAATAAGGAATCCAAAGATTATTCAAACTTATATCAGAAATTTGTGGAACAGTAGAGATTCCCACTGATTTTAATAAAAGTGTCATATTCACACTTCTGAAGAAAGCACAAGCAGACAAATGTGAGAATTAACACACTATAAGTCTAACATCACATACTTCAAAATTACTGACCAGAATAATATACATAATAATGTAAAGTGTAGTGGAAGGTATAGTAGTTGAAGATCAGTTTGGGTTTAGGAAAAACTATGGTACAAGAAAAGCAATTCTGGCCTTAAGATTAATACTTGAAGAGTGTAGCAAGAAAAACAAAGATACTTTTATTAAACTAAGGAAAAAGGAAACTGCCTTAGGCAATATAATTGTAAGGAATGGGAAAATGACTCATCACTCACCAAAGTTGAAGGCAGCGACGAGAGAAGAACATATATTACGAACACACAAATAAACTCAATATTTCAGTTACTAAACCTTATTCATGACATGACTAGCATGTAGCAACCCTTGGCGTGTGCACACCTCCTGAGCCTCATGACTCATTTTCTCCGTCATGAATAAGGTTTAATAACCGAAGTATTGAGTTTATTTGTGTGTTCTTAATATATGTTCTTCTCTCGTCGCTGCCTTCAACTTTGGTGAGTGATGAGTCATTTTCCCTTTCCTTACAAAGATACTTTTATGGAATTTGTTGACGTAGAAAAAGACAAGATGTTCAAAACGTTAAAGAAATCAGGTTTAAAATAGTGAGGTAGAAGAATACTATATAAGAATCAAGTAGCTATAATAGAAGAAGTTAGTGAATTTTGCTAGTTATGAAGTAAAATTACAACTGACAGCTGAAGCAGGAATGATGATAAAAGCAGAATAGCACTAGCAAAAAGAGCTTTCTTGAAAAAGAGGAACCATTTAGTTTCAAATATTAATCTAAGACTCAGAAAGAACATTTTAAAACTCTATGTGTGGAGCACAGTACTTTATGGTAGCAAACATGGAATACCAGAGAGAAGAAAAATCGAAACATTTGAAATGTTGTGCTGAAAATTAAGTGGACAATTGAAGTACGAAACGAACATGTTTTAGAAATGAGGGGTGAGGAACGAAGTTTGTGGATTTATACAGACAAATTTAGCCTCCCTCCTTTACACCTCTTGAATCCTGTAAGTTATTCCCAGGAACATCTACAAGTCAGGGCCGGATTAAGACAGTGCGGGGCCCTTAGCAAATGTGAAGAAGGGGCCCTTGGTTTTCACCGTCCGGGGGTCTTGTAGAGCTAGCCTGCCGGGGAGGCTCCAGGCACTCCTAGGCGCAGGGCCCGTAGCATTTGCTAACTCCTGCTACATGGCTAATCCGGTATTACTACAAGTATAAAACAGTTTATAGGTAACAAACACATTTTTAAACAATGATGATAGACTGTGCCCTAACTATGACAAGTTCGAAATTCTGTAGGTGTTTCCTCTGCATGGATTCAAAAATAAAAATTATATTAATAACAGTGGCAACTTCAGCTGCAAATGCCCACCACAGGTTAACCAATTGTCTCCCATGTGACTGTATGTGTCACCCAACCTATTGTGTATTTTCAGTCTCATTTTCTACTACTGCCTTCAGAGTTTTTAAGAAATTTGATGACATTCTATGTCATCGTTCTAAATGAGGACAGAAAATTATTTAAATTTGTTCAAAAAACATTTAATTTAATTTAATTTAATTGCAATGGAGCACAGGCTCCGGTGACAATTTCCCTACACACCCATCTTCCCCCTATCCTGCACCTACCTACATTTGCCCTCTACAAATTTTATCTTTAAATTCTTTCAAAGTTTTCGGTAAATTATTCATCGTTTCTCTTGGTAACTCATTCCAATCCCTGACACCCTTACCTAAAAAAAAGAATCTTCCCACACCCTTGTGCCTGAAATCGAGTGCCAGCTTGTGGTCATGGTCATCTTTTCCCTTCCATGCACTTCTTTTCATACCTATTGCAATATCTTTCCATGCCTCATCACCAGTATATGCCCTGTACACTCCCATGACCCTCCTCATCCTCCTCCTGTCTTGCAATGAATCCCATTCCAGCTCCTTCATCATATCCGTCACTAATTGCATTCTGCGATAATTTCCAGAAACAAATCTAGCAGCCCTTTTTTCACCCTCTCCAATTGGTTGGAATAATGATGATAAAGGGCACAGAGGAAGCTAATAACCGATTCTACCTCTAAAAGGCGATAATAAGGACTTTCATGCCCCTCTTCTTGTGATACCATGCCTGAATCCATGTGTTAATCATTCCCATGGAGGGTGATAGTGTGTGTGTGTTCAGCGCAGTGTGTTGTTTGTGTTGTATGAAATGAGAGCTGAAAAAGGGAGAGGGTGACACACAGTGCCAACCCATTCAGGCCTACTCTTCCGAAAGATACCAAGGGGAGCACTAGGCTTAATGTCCTCATTTGACAGACGAATCACTGTCAACAGTGCCATATGCCCTCACTGCAGAGAGGTTTGGGATTCAACCCAGGACTTTGGTGCACAATCTGGTGGTTATTAATTTTGTGCACCACTCGCCACGTCTCCTACCATGCTGGCCAAGTCCTGGTGATGAAAATTTCGACCACCACTAGGACTCAAACCAGCTAACCCCATCTCAACCCTGGACAATATCTCTTTGCCGCAATGGGACAGGCTTTTATGCCCTTGTCACAGGTAAATGTTGAAACTAAATTGAACAATCAAGAAAATATAGGAACTCATAGCTATGTAATAAATTAATATGAGTGTTGAAGTTATGTTTTTAAAGAAACAGTTGCTTTTTGAGAGTCAAAGCTCGTGTTTACTGTCATATTCAAGAAAGGTGTTGATTATGCAAGGAAAAAATTAAAATAGTTGTCACAGAAATGTTTGAGGAGTAAAGGCTCAAGAAAAATGAAGGGACTGGAATTAAATACCAAGAGGAATGTATGCAGAATAATTTACCAGAAACATTGAAATAATATAAAATCCGTAAAGGGTAGAAATCGGTAAGCTTATGCTCCTTCAGTTAAATTAATTTTTTGCTGCGAGGCAATTCTTGCTTAAAAATAATTCACAGTAATATTCCATAATTCACAGTATGTACATCTACAAAATCATATTAACTCACCTCCTTAGGACCCTTTTTATCATCTTTAGTAACAACACAAAGAACATTCACACATATTATTTCTTCTTTTCCATCTTCATATTCTCTTATTGCTACAAGTCCAACATTCTGCTTTAATGTCTCCAACCACATATGGCGCATTTATTTACAGAAACAGTATCTTGCTGAATATTGATTGATTTGCAGATAGCTTCATCCTGTATGAAATGAATCATCATCAGTTTATCAACAACCTCTTCATGCATCTCAGGAGTAGCATCCTGTATTCGGTAGAGAAGAGTACTTCCATCAGACAACTTGCTCTTCCCTTCACATCTTGCCCAGACTTTAGGAAAATCAACATTTGCGGGTCTCTTCCAAGAGTGTGACATTATGACTGTTAGGGATTCTGTTGAGTAATTTGTTTATAGATTCTTTCAGTGGTATTATAAAAGTAGTGATAACAGATGACAGCATCAATTTCATAACTACTGGTACTTAAAAACATTATGCTTTTTTGGCATTTGTTTAGCCTCATCTTATCAGGCATTTCTTTTTTCTTTTTTTTTTTTTCAGTAGTCTCCTTGATAAATTTATGCTTGTAAGTGCTACTTGGCTTAATTTCAGACAATCCAACATTAACAATTAGCTCAGGAGATCTTGTAGTCACCACAAAAGCATAAACAGGAAAAGAATATTATGAATTCTCAAAACATTTTACATAGTGTACCACAGAGGTAGAAGAGCAATTGGTGGAGGGGTATTCATATTAGTTAGCAAAGATTAATACAGTTCTCTAGTGTTCATAGATAATGACCATGAGTTACTAGGGTAAGACTTCTTGGGTTATAAAAAAAAATCAGTGTATTGGCAGCTTACTGTAGTGTAAGAATGAATGATGTAGATGAGGTTTTTGGAGAGAAACTAAGTTCATATTCACAGTTCAGAGGTGAGTGTAGAAAGGTCATTATTGGTGGGTATTTAAATTTACCAGGTGTTAATTTTTTGGGGAAAAAGATAAATAACACAACGGAACAGAGATTTGCAAATACCTTAGTAAAGGAGGGAATTTACACAAGTCGTACAGCAGAACATGAGGGGACAAACATGTTAGATATCTTTCTAATAAACCCCAATGAAAACCTTGTGAGGTGTGAAGAAACTGCAGGAATAAGTGATCAGAAAGCAGTGCTGATGGATATTAGAGGATTCAGAAAACCAGTGGCCAAATTGATGGGGGAAATAGGTATTATAGATATTTCAGGGAAAGGTTCAGGAAATAGAAAGATAGCACAAGTACAGCAAAGGCAAAGTGGAAAGAGCTTAAGGTCATAATAAAAAAAGAATGAGGAAATGTTTATTCCAACACAGAAAACAGAGAAATACAGAACCCGCATACTAAAATAGGGAGGTGAGGAGGTTAAAGGGTTAATGGAACGAGAACACAGTAGAGTTGAGAGACTGAAAGGTATTAGGGAATACTTAAAACAACTAAACAAGCAATTAATAACAGCAAAGAGAGAAGCTAAAGATTGGTTTATGAAGAATATTATTGGTGCTGGGGGATTATTGAAAAAGGCATAAAAAAATGTATATGTATCTGCTAGAATACGTAGGGGACAAGGAGGTATTCAGACAATTGCAGATAAGATAGGAGTTACTGAGGATTTAAAAATGCAGAGATATTGAGTGACTGGTTTAATGAGACCACTATTAACTGTCATCCTGTGATAGAAGGTAATAAATTGGTGAAGAGTTTTCATGTAAGTAGAAATAAGGAAGCTACAAGATTTGAAATAGATACTCAGGAAATCATGAAGGAATCCAGAAAGCTAAAAAAGCACAAAAGGTCTGGTGCAGATAATGTTCCTATAGATGTATTAAGGATTTTTTGATACAATATTGTACTTTACCTTGAGCTTTTATTTAAAATTAAGTCTGGAGTCTTGCAGCTTACCAGAAGACTGGAAAATCATGATAGTAGTACTGGTTCATAAAGAAGGAGTGACAAATAAGGCTGAAAATTAAAGGCCAATTAGTTTGATATCAGTGATAAGTAAAAAGATGGAGAAATTGATATGTTCCCTACCAGTACAACTACATCAGAAATGTCTGTGAGAAAAGAAACTGTTTTGCAAATTGACCACATTGTTTTATTTTTTCAAGTATAGCAAAATGGCATTTTACCAAATTGGGTCTTTCCACCAAAATGGGTGATTACTTTTCAAAAAATCAGTTTTAGCTTAATTTATTAAATTATTAGGCAAACATTGCTTGTTGCTTGTGGTAATCAGAGCCAATTAATAGGAAAGGGGATATATTTACAGGCACAATCTTTCATAGTAGGCATTGCAAAAAGTGTCCGCATCCTATTAATTGAGCACTTTTTATTATGAACTATACAAACACTGCTTCTGAGAAGTGATTGTGTGGTTAGTTAAAAGAATAAATTTAATTTGTAAATACAAAATTTCAGAAAACTGAAGAAGGCATCCAAAAAATGACTATGGTCGCTAGTAAGGACAAAAATATCGGGATTACTGGAGATCCCGATTCCGCCAGGTACGGTACTGTCTTCATAGTACTGCAATGGTCAAACGCAAGACTTCGCTAGAAATTTTTCGGATGTAGTTTTAACGGTTTCTTGCTGGTCCAGGCTGTTTTACAAACCAATTTTTGCTTGAAAATATGGGCTAGGTTGTATTACAACGGAATTAATGCTCAAAAATAATACGTCTTGCGATTGACTACATTAGTATTATGACCTTATTACTGACTGTTGTGTTCTAGGAAATTAAAAATAAACTATCATTTATAAAATGCTCTCGGGTAACTAACCGATAGAAACTTCGTTCTTATGTAAACTATCATTATTTAAAACTTGTAAAAAAAATAATTTTAATTGAATTTATGGGCACATAACAATATTTATACAACGACCTAATTGTTTCATTTAATGTTGTACCTTATTGTAAGTGTTTGATGTGATAAAATTTTTGTGCTGCTTATTATTAACCCAGAAATTAGTTTACAAAGATGCATAGAATATAAACACGACATTTTTTAAGAATATATATATATATATATATATTATGGCAAATAAACTAAGTACATACTATTTCTTAACATAATCACCCGCTTTAAAAATGCAGTTTCCCCAGCGTATGAAGCTTGTCGAAGCCGTAATAATAAAAGGAAGAAGTTTGCGTTAGCAGAAAATTACGCAATAAGTCGTAAACCGCATTGTCGTCATCGAATCGTGTACCTCCCAGTGCTTCTTTCAGTGGCCCACAGAGATAAAAATCACAGGGCGACAGGTCAGGGCTGTAGGCAGGATGATCGATCTTTGTTGTAGAGAAGAATCACGTCTTTTGTCGGCTGGTTATGTCTTTTGCGGCGATAAGTAAGCTATAACCTCACCAAAAAGTGCTGCAATGATGGTGTGTCGCCTATACGAAAAATCAATATGCAAAATGACTTATGGTTAAACAAATAATAATAAAAAGAAATGGCAGTCATTGGGGACTACATACAGAAGTGAAAACAAAACTATTAATATCAACGCGCAACACGTCACAGTTATAGCTACAGATATATGTACTAAATAATAATTTAATGACCTAGTGACAAGGTTTCTATTGGCTGTGCGTCCCGCCCCTGTCATATACACCTTAACTTAACCAGGTAGTGCTACCAGGAACAGGAAATCTATGGTTTAACGTGGAATCAGAACTACGGAACGTCCCGGCATAGCTCATACAATCAAATACAAATCATAAAAATTCCTGCTCACCACGGAATTTGAGCCCGCGACCGGAGAGAGAAACTTTCGGAAGTAAGAGCTTTAACCGCTGAGCTACCAGACCGCCGTGTTTTGATGTATATATGTGTTAAGTTATTAAGTACTATCAAAAGCGGATAACAGTTGGGGGCATGGGCGTATCCACCGAGGGGCAGGGGGAAGGGGCTGCTGCCCCCCCCCCCTAGAAGAAAAATTAAGTTGCCTTCAGTACGCTTCGACGAGTGAAGAACTGGCTCAGCAGCACTTTGTGAGAGGAAAGATTGACTGGATTATGCCTTATGAATGTGCGTCGAAATTTCGTGAAAGAACACTGTGAGATATTGACAAATAAAGTTATTGAAAAATTTTCTAAGAATCCGAGACGATTAATGTTTACATAAACTATAACTGAGCTACGATCTTAATTTACTACATAGTAGGTCCTTAGATTAAGTAGTTGGGTTACTATATTAATCAATAATAAAAATGGTTTCCTCAATAGGTTTGAGTTTCATTTTGTAAGAAATCGTTATGTTTCAGTCCCCCACCCCACTTCCTCGATACCAATATGATTTGCCACCCCACCAGCTCAAATCTTGCCCCCCTCTGGTGAGATTTGGTGACCCCCCGTGCCAATCGACCTCGCAGTTTTTTTAAGCCTTTTTTTTTAGCTCTCATGCTTCAGAGGGCGGTTATACCCCCCCCCTCCCCTCAAATAGGTTTCAACAAGGTCGTTTCTAGACAATAGACCCCGCAGTACCGGATTAGCTACGTAGCAGGATTATTATTAAAAAAAAAAATAATAAAATGCTCTACTACTCCCCGGACAGCGAAAACCAAAGGCCCCTTCTTCACATTTACTACAGGCCCCGCGCTGTTTTAATCCGACCCTGCGCAGAATGCCTGAAGAAGCCGACACTTCCCGGTAAAATTCTCATTGGGGGAAATATGAATGCGAAGCATCAGGACTGGCATAGCAGAACTGCCAATCAGGCTGGAAACCTCCTAAGACACGCAGGGGCGGATCCAGGGGGGGGGCTAGGGGGCTCAAGCCCCCCCCAAAAGTATCTTGGTCCACCCCCGAAATTGTAGTTTTGAGACCTTTTTTTTTTTTTTTTAGCTCTACGGATTTGAGGCCCGTGGAGGCTATAAAAACTACGTTTTTCCCGACTCAAGCAAAATTCACTCAAGCCAAGCCCCCCCCAAACCAAAGTCCACTCAAGCCCCCCCCAAAACAAAATCCTGTATCCGCCCCTGCTAAGACGCCTAGCCCACTGTCACAACTAGGGATTGCAATCCAGCAAAGCGGGATCCCGCAATCCCGCGGGATCCCGCATAATTAGACAGTCTGGCGGATCCCGCACAAAATTGAGCGGATCCGCAATCTGCAAAATCCGGCGGAAACGCGTGTCAGTCTGCGCGACTCTCTGTCCCACTCGGTCTCTGTCGGATGTTTTGCACTGTTTGCCTGTACCCTTCCAGTTGGCATTTGACTCATGTGAACAAGCGTTTGTTTTTGTCAACCTTCGTCATTCGTAAGTAAATAAATACACTTTTACGTATTCATCAAAACTTACGTTTGTTTCGAGTACACATTTCTCTAATTTGAGTTATGGTGCGTATTTAGTACGATTTTCTAACTATATAATTATTTTTTAAGTGCCGCACACGTTATCTGAACTACACGGTTACAGCTTTTTATTCACGGTTTCATTATTCCCATTTTCTGTATTTGCAGATAAAGTAATTGTGTCAATTTTGCGGCTGAAAATTTGTTTATTCGTTGATATGAAACTAATGTTATCGTAATTTTAACGATCGCGTACCTATTTATTTAACAGCTATCAAAAGGAAATTGTATATCCTTTGACTTATTGTTTTGGCCGCTGCCTCAATGCGTTTCTTTGACGAAAGCCACCTGCTTACATGTGCCGCTCAGGCTTTCGATTAATCCCTCTTCTCCTTGTTATTATTTCGACTAAAGGTAAAAAAAAAGTTATAATGAAATTTTCACGGGTGTATCGACGAATTGTGTTGTAGGAACACCATACTTCGACGGCTGCTTCCGCCGTCTTCCTCACGTGTGTAATTTCGTGTGTTTGCAATAAAATCCGGAGATACAACCTATGAGGACTTCACTGCAATCATTCGCCGAGAAAGTCTCCTTTCTTACTAATAAATAATAATTTCCACTCTAAAAACGTCGTTACTCCACATAAGTAAATCTGAAATACTTGACGTGTTGGTGAGTAGTTTCTTTTAATAACATTGAATCAACTGTAATATCGAACAAGGAATCAGGAGATATAATAATGAACCACGCAAAAAAGGCCAAGTCTCGTGCTTGTGCAGTGACAAAAAGTTATGAGATCTTGTTCTGAGCCAAGTCTACACTTTACGGAGTATATTCACTTCACTTTATGAAATGGAATGCTTTTCTCGATGTTATGGAACGTTTATTTAGAATTAAAAAACAAAACTCTGGTAACTTGGCCATTAAGCAAACCATATTTTTGAACTTACGTGATGTATTGTAAGGCACCTAAGACTCAATATTTCGCATTTTTATTATTTATTTAAAAATTTGTTTAGATTAAAAAACAAAAATGTAAAACCTCGAAATACACTTAAGACACGCTACAAAGTTTTAATGCCATTTTGCCAATCAAAATATTGTTAAGTGTTAATTTTTATCATTTAATATTAAAAATTATTTATTAATTTAATTATTATTTAATTTATTAACGTTTTAAGTAACTATGTTTTAAATATATGCGTTAAAAAACTGTTTGTACCAATCCCGCTGGATTGGCACAAATCCCGCGCGGATCCCGCGGGATTGAAAACACTGCGGGATTGCAATCCTTAGCCACAACCGCAAATGGGCACCTGTTGAACCTACGCATCATCTTGCAAATGGAAGTCGGCCTGATGTTCTTGACATTGCTGTAGCAAAGGAATCACAGGGTTTGCCTCGGCAACAACCCGTAACAGACTATCTTCGGACCACTTTCCTGAGCTACTTGAGGTCGACGTTGGGGAGTGGCCCCCCTCCCCTATTTCACCTCACGTAACTAAAGGACGCCTCCTAAGACTTATTTGGGTAATCTTAACGGTGGGTAATTTTTTTTCATTTTGGCCAAACAAACATTAACTTCACTCAGTTACAAGCTCTTACATGAAGGTATTTATGAGCAATCATATCAATGTATAATCGTCCCTTACATTTGATACATTATTTCTTTGTTTTGTCATCGCTTCTCAAGTTTTCTCGTGGACTTTGTCGCATATGTTTCACAGTGTACAATCAATGACAATAATTATTCCCACAGGATCTGAAAACAGAGTTTCAATGGAGGAATGGAAATATGTTCCCAGTGGTAAACAAACCAAGCGACCAGCCTTCATTGCGGGCGCTGCGTTCAATCATTTAAGCAAATAAATTCTGATACAATTAAGATGGATTGTCTGAAGATGCTGTGCGCCCTGCCAGAATTAATTTCAATATTTTCTTTAAAACTTTCTCGCCGGAAATTTTTACGTAAAGCAATAGAACGGATATTAGTAAGCGTCTCAGCGACATTTCACATTACACAGCCGAAACAACAAAATCGAATCATATAACTTCTTTCAATGACTATAATATACTCTTTTGACTTCCAGGAAGTTACGTAATTTATTTCCAGGTATTTCTTATAATTTGTTTTGATTTTTCTGCTGGCTGAAGTGAAGAAAGTAATTTGATTCCTAACTTTCATAAATAAATAATAGTCACGTAAATATATCGAATTTAAAAGAGCCTTGTTTGCTCCAAAACATTTCGCATTTTCGCAAAGATTCGCAAAAATTTCGCATTCATTACTGAAAGTTGAATTTTTTACTGATCTGCAACAGTGTTCGGAGACACCGTGAACTTCAGAGAACTATTTCCGTAACCGGGACCACAGCTGTACTACCGACAGCGCGTCTCGAGATAACCAACCTATACCCCTCTGACATCCATAACCAACACGTCTAGATGCGGACTCGCGAAAAAGGTCTGCATCAACAAAACAAAAACATAAATTCTTTACAACACTCTGCCTAAAAGCATAAAACGAAGCAAATTTAAATAATTTTAAATATTAGCTGAAAAATATACTATTAGTCAGTTGCATCTATAGCATCAACTAGCGGAGTTCCCGTCGTTGTCCGGTATAGTTGGCGTAGATTTACCCGTACCCTATTTTTATTCCCGCAATGAGAAACATTTGTATAAAGTTTCATAAAATTCGCGCCAACTTTTTTCGGAATTAAAGCAAACCTAGATTCACCCGCCCCCTACCAAGAAACGGGTGGGTTGAAGATTATTTGCACGTACACTATTATCACTCGTCAGAAAAGATTCATGAGTACCAAGCTTCATTAATTTGGCTAAGAAATTATATTACTAAACAACGCTAGATTATGTTAGAAACTCACATTTAATTCAATTGCGATGTGAATGGATATACTTTTTGCTCGAAACACCAGATACTTTAGCTCCGCAGATTTAGCCTTTCATCCAGGTATCAAAAGTGAATCCAGAATTAATATCTATTATCGTAAATAAATTGTTAACAGAAGACTAATACTTAAAAACGCAATTTTTCTCGACGTTGATAATATAAAAATTGTTTTCGCGTGACTAGCCGAGTTAAAGAAGTGTTATAATTACACAATATTTCAGCGATCTCATTTGCTGTCGCCTTCTTCTGATGAAGTTCGTTTACGGCTATCTATGGCGTTCAAAAATTGAATATCCCGAATTAAAGGAAAGAATACTTCAAATTGTGTTTAGTGTGCAAAATAGTCATTATTTTAAAGTTATCTAATTGCTTTCATTAAAGGCTATGGTCAGAGACATTGTAGTTGTGTGTTTAGTGCGAAATATGCAACATCTAATCCTTCCATCTTTGGGATTTGTCATCATAGGTTCAGAATTTCAATTAATTCTTCGGCGTTATTTAACGTTGAAACATAAGACATGCCAAACAGCTTAATTTAGATTCTAAGCTTTAAAACGATGAAAACCCCATCGAAATCTGCTCAGTAGTTTCCGAGTTTTTAAAGGACAAATTTATCCGGTTTTCGTCTTATGGATATATAGAAGATAGATAGAAGAACAAAGAAGAAGAAGAAGAAGAAGATCATGATAACGATCTAAAAATAAGAACAACTTAGGGAGCATGCACAAACTACGTGGATCGGTCCAGGGGTGGGGTGGGGGAGGGGTTGGCTGGAAGGCTACGTCGAGGGATGGGCGGGGTTTCGAGCCAGGCCACGTAGCTTTCCTTTCATAACATTTTTCACAGTTAAAATGAGGAACAGAACTCACAACTCTGTACCACGCAACTAACTTTCAGTGAAGATTCAAGCATACAGTATATCGGATCAGATTTGTGAGTGAATACGAGTTTTTATAACTGGTCGGTCGCAGTATGTCGTT
The DNA here is from genome assembly GCA_031002005.1 of Vandiemenella viatica. Classification (NCBI taxonomy): domain Eukaryota; kingdom Metazoa; phylum Arthropoda; class Insecta; order Orthoptera; family Morabidae; genus Vandiemenella; species Vandiemenella viatica. The sequence continues at coordinate 261,142,012 of CM061919.1, forward strand.
GTTGACGGAAAGCCTCTTCTTATCTACATGTTACTTCGGGCGTTCCTCAAGGAAGCGAAATAGAACAACTTCTTTTCCTAATTTTTCTAAACAATCTCGGCGACAACGTTAATAGGCTTATATTGGTGATAAGGCGTGGAAAGATATTGGTGTAAGAATTAGGAGTAATGGATGGAAGGGCAAAGATGACCATGACCACAAGCTTGCACTCTATTTCAGGCACAAAGGTGTGGGAAGATTTTCTTTCATAAGTAAGGGCGTAAGGGATTGGAATAAGTTACCAAGAGAAATACCGAGCGGGGCGATGTAACGGTTAGCGTTCTCGCCTCGCATTCGGGAGGACGGCGGTTCGAATCCCCGTCCGGGCATCCAGATTTGGGTTTTCCATGGTTTCCCCAAATCACTCCAGGCAAATGCCGGGATGCTTCCTTGAAAAGGCCATGGCCGAATTCCTTCCCATTCCGTGCCCCCATCCTTGCCCCCCATCCTTTCCCGTCTCTAAAGACCTCGATGTTAAAAAGAGACGTAAAGCAGTTAAAAAAAAAAGAGAGAAATGATTAATAATTTACTAAAACCGTTGAAAGAATTTAAAGTTGAAATTTGTATAGTGCAAAAGTAGGTGCGTACAGGAAAGGGGAAAAGTGGGTGTGCGCTCCATCGGAATTAAATTAATTTAAATAGCAAGGTTGCGAGTGTTTGTTGATGATGCAGTTATCTGTAGGGAAGTAAGGTGCTCTGACGATTGCTCAGAAATTCAGCGCGATAAGGATGTTATTTCTGAATGGTGTCATAGATGGCAACTTACACTAAACTGCAAACGTGAAAGGCAATGCGAGTAACTAACAAAAAGAATCCGTTTGTTCACGAGTACGTAGTAAACATCCCATTTGTTGACACGGCTGATTTCCTGAGGTATTTGGGCAATACTACAAAACAACATGAAATGATGCTTTCAGCCTCGTACGTCACAGCTCCTTTGAGCTGGTGTGATGTGGAGTATATTATCCTAGGACATTGCCTCCAAGTATTTGGACGGGACAGATCTTCGCTGACGGTGTGTCTTCTCATTTGGCTGTCAGTGTCTTCTTCACTAGATGGTTGCCGCCGCGGACTTCGTTACTTTACAGAAATGGCACGCCGCGTTATATGTGCCTCAGGGAGGCATACAGGTCTTCTTTTGCAGTCAGGTGAATTGTCAGCTTCGTGATGTAACATTCCCACCCCTCCTTCTAATTAATTTCCGGCTAATTTATTAATGTTTTAACCTCTTAGCCGAAGATTGACTGCATTCACTCCATCATTTAATCCAGGTAAATGAGGTGGAACAATTACAAAGAAAAAATAAAATTTAGTTAGATGCACCACTGATTTGAGTTATATTCTGATAAATTGTACACTCTGACACACTTTAGTTTTCTGTTCAAACACAATTATTGAATCCACTAATCAACGTCTTGAAAAGACAATTACAACTTCCTTCTTCATATACTTAATTTACTTTACAAACTGTGAGCGAGAGTGATGTATGGCAGATCCACAGAGAGAGAGAAACAGAAAATAATATGGGCTTACATCATGATCCTCGTCGGAGCGACATCAAGAGCTACCACCGCGTAGCACTGGACAAAACTGGTCAAGACTGAGAGACTCTGGTCCCATTGTGAGGGCTTATATAATCCCCCCAACGGAATTCAGGTATGCTGATCCTCTACGGGAGGGGAGTACTACCAACATTGGATTCTTACTTTCCCATTTGGCAGAGGACCATCTCTGCCAAATGGGAGGGAACACAGAGTTCCACCGATACTACCCCACCCGAGGTGGCTACTGTACCATCCCTATCCCCGCCAAACTCTGGGCGGAAGCAGGGTGCCCGAACTTCTCTAGCATGGCTTAGGCGCCATGACAGTAATCTGTAGCCACTTGAAAATATTAGAATAAAAAATACTCTCCGCCTCACTCTCGCTACCTAACTGAAATTACTTAATCCTAACCTTATTCTAATTAAATACTACTTCTTAAAGTTCCTAATTATGGTTCAAATGTCTTGTGACATCACAGTAAGAAGGGCGATGGGTTCGTCTAATCTTCTTCCTTGTAGATCGGCAGTGTGTCTGGTGCAGGAGCAGTCGCATACTTCTCTGCCACCTCCGCTCTCTTCACCTCTGATGGTCTTCCGCCCTTCTTGTTTCTTTGATGGTCGCTGTCTTGTAGTAATGGTGCGATGCCTAGTAGGTTCCTCTGGCTTAGTTCTGCTCTCACGTTGTCTTGGCTGCGAGTGCGTGTGCATCTTTCGGTGATGCTCAGGCTGTGTAGTCTGGAACAGAACAGACATATGGTTGGGCATGCGCCCATATAGTTGTTGAAGTGCATTGTGCATTGTAGCTCCCTAACTTATGACGGAATAGGGGGTTTCAGGCTGGTTTTTTATGACAGTAATGGTGCTATTTCTTTTAGTATGGTGTTATTGTCAGACCCTGTAATTTCTGGTAAGTGTTGTAAGTGGTTCGATATATTGTTGTTGATGTACATTTTGTCCTAAGTCATGAATAATTTGATGGGGCGAAAAATGTGCTTTGTGGAAGAATTTTGTCGATTTGTCCTTGATGTAATCTGTGAGCCTTTGTATGCCTAAGTTGTAGTGAATTTGTGTGTTCGGCATGTACCGTGGGGCGTTGGTGATAATTCTCAGATATTTGTTTTGTATAACGTGGAGTTTTTTGATTTGACAGTCTGAAGCCATGCTGAAAATTTCTGAGCCATATAACAATGCCGGTCTAATTATAGCGGTGTAGATTTTTGTTGTTGTTGTTGTTGTTTTTGTGGCTTTAGGGCGCGTCGACAACGAGGTCTTTAGCGCCCTAAGTAGATTTTTAATTTTGTCTTAATACTAAGTTTACTCCCCTTGAGGAGGGGGTATAATTTGAAAAAGTCGAGCCGAACCTATATTACAAACGTTTTTATGTGTTTTATCCAAGTTAGTTTTTTGTCAATTTGTAGTCCGAGATATTTAACCGATTCACACCAGGGGAGGTCCATGCCGTCGAGCTTGATTTGGAGGCTGGGTCCGGTCCTTCTGGTGGTGAACATAATAGCCTGACTTTTGCCGGAGTTAATTTTAATCTTTCAAAGATTGCACCATTGAGTGATTTTCTCAAGGTGCTGCGTCAGTTTGCGTACGATGTAATTTAGGTTGTGGCTCGACCTGTATACCAGTGTATCGTCCGCAAATAGCCCTACTTCTCCGCCTTGTTGGTGGGGTAGGTCATTTGTATATACGCTGTACAGTGTTGGAGCCAAGACCGACCCTTGAGGTACGCCTGCTACAATTGATTTCAACTGGCTTTCTTGTCCGTCCACCACTACAAAGAACTTCCTGTCTTGAAGGAAAATTGTTTATTATTTTTAGTAAATGTCCAGGGCAGCCATATGAGTGTAGTTTAAATACTAAGCCATCATGCCAAACTCTGTCAAAAGCTTTCTCAATATCTAGCATAACAGCACCTGTATTATGCCTGATGGATCGCGCTCTGCAGATATGTTCGACCAGTCGGGTAGATTGGTGGATTGTACTGTGCTGAGCACGGAAACCAAATTGCTGTGGGATAATGATGTTGTTTTCATCTAGGAATTTTTGGAAGGTTGTCATTATGACTCGCCCTAGGACTTTTCCGAGGAGGTTGAGGAGTGAGATAGGTCTGTGGTTTTGGGGAAGGAGATGGCTTTTGTTTGGTTTAGGAAGGGTGATTATTTTGGCTATTTTCCATGAGGATGGGAAGAAGGATAGTCTGAGGCATGCATTGTAAATAGATGTGAGGTAAACTATTGCAGGTTGTGGTAGGTTTTTTAGGTATGTGGCTTTTACACCATCTGAGCCTGGGGACTTTTTGTTACCGAGTCTCCCAATGATTGAATTCACTACAGTCGAATCCACAGGGCAGAAAGAGCTACGTAAATTTTCCCGCAAAATGCGAGGTACTTCTCTAGCTACTCTTTCTTCGTGGATTTTACTATCCTCGTCATCGATGACATGTGTCTGAAACTGTTGTTCTAAAGAGTTTGCCATTAGTTCGGCTTTGTCCTGTGCTGTGTATGCAAAACCATTTGGTCCTTGTAGTGGCTTTGTTGACAGGGGCGGTTCTTTTCTAGCTTTTACTATCTTCCAAAAGTGGTCGGGATTTCGCTCCGCTCGACTAAGAGTGTTGTTGCAGGTGCAATTTGATTTGGTTTGCTAGTCTGTTTGTGATTATTCTGTCTGCTGGGTCTCTGAATTGTTGCCAACGTTTTCTGTGAAGTTTTTTCAGCTCTATTAACTGTGAGATATGGGGTGGGAGGTCTTTTCTGCCTGGGTCATGAGTTATTTTCACTGCAGCAACCTTCACGCATTCTTTAATGATGTTTACGAACTGGTCTATATGTCTCTCGACTTGTCTCTTAGTTTCCAGTTCGGGCTGCCCTGTAATGTGGTGGTTTACTAAAGCATGGTATTTTTGCCAGTTTGTAATTAGAGAGAAATTTTTACTCTCTGATCGGCACGTGGCTGTATCAATATATAATACCACTGGATTGTGGTCTGAATCGAGGTCATTAAATACAGTGGATGCGACAGACCAGGTGATATTTTTGAACACGAAAATGTCCAAGATATCAGGCCTTCGTCTGGAGTTCCTGTGGTAGTGCGAGGGTTCGTCAGGCGCCACTACAGTCACCTGGGGGTTATCTGTGGTAAATTTGTGGAGGGCGCGGCCGCTTGAGTTGGCAGCGCGGCAGCCCCAAGTCAGCGATTTGGCGTTAAAGTCACCCCCGAGGATTATTCTGTCGGCTGTGGTCAGTGCTACCAGGTCGGGCTCCGGTATTTTGCGACCTGGCGGGTGGTACACTGCTATAAATCTAATTGCCTGCCCATTTAATTCGACCTCAACAGCCGTGGCTTCTACACGCTCGAGCGCAGGTAAATCAATTTGTCTGTGTGCAAGGCGGTTTCGTATTAATATTGCCGTTCCACCCCCTGATTTGTTCTGCCTGTCGGTCCTGTACAGCCTATAGTTTCTCACTTGGAATCTGTGATTTGCCGTTAAGTGAGTTTCAGATAGCAATGCTATGTCTATTTTGTGCTCATCGAGAAAGATCTCGAGGGTATCTTTTTGTTGGTAAATGCCGTCGGCATTCCAATTCATCACTGTGAAGTTTTGGGATTTATTTTTCACCATCGAAAAAGTCTACAAGGGCATTTATTATTTATTTATCAATCTTGTTCCATGGATCCCTACTGAAGGAGTACCTCTGGGATGTGAAACATGTCATTGTTGATACATATACACATAATATGAGTAATATCATAGTAAATATATATATATACATATTTTACAAATACAAGAAATAATAATAAAAATACATTTTTGCAACTGAGTTTTGCAAACGTCATAATGAGTACAATTAATTATTTTCTTCAAATTCTTGAATGGAGTAGAAGGAGTTGCCAATAAGATAATCTCTAAGTTTTTGTTTAAATACATCTTTATTATCTGAAAGCTGTTTTATACGATTACGTAGTTTATTAAACAGATGTATCCCAGAATAATTAACTCCTCTTTGTACTAATGACAGAGATGTTTGTGTTTTATGCAAGTTATTTCTGTTTCTTGTATTGAAACTGTGTACCTGTGAATTAGGTGTAAACAGGTTAAAATTTTCTATGACAAAGCTCATGAGAGAATATATATACTGAGAATACATTGTAAGAATATTGAGTTTCTTAAAGAGTTGTCTGCAAGAAATTCTTGGTTTTACCCTACACAGAAACCTAATAGCTCTTTTCTGTGCTATGAAAACTTTTTTACTTTGTGAAGAGTTTCCCCAAAAAATTATGCCATATGACATTACTGAATGAAAATATGAGGAGTACACCTGTTTCATTAATTCTAGATCTGCTGTTAGAGAAAGTGTTCTTATTGCGAAGGTGGCACTACTTAACTTTGTCAGTAGTGTAGTGATATGATCATGCCAACAGAGTTTCTTAACTATTTTAATACCAAGAAATTTTATACTCTCTGTTTCTAAGATTGTGTTGTTTTTATAGTTTATACATGTATCTGGCTGTGCATAGTTTTTTGTTTTAAACCTAATATAATGTGTTTTTTCAAAATTTAATTTTAATGAATTTGCCTTAAACCAATTTGCTACTACTCTAAGTACTTCATTTACATTAAATTCTATAGTACTGTTTGGTGTTTTACGCACAGTCAGGTTAGTGTCATCTGCAAATAAAACACTCTTAACTTTGTCGGATAAATTTCCATTAAACATAACTTCGAGTTTTGTCTCGGTGTATGGAGCTGCTTTGATGTCCTGGAGCATCGTTATGACTGTGGTGAAGAATTTTTTGATTCCAAGTGATTTGAAGAGATCGAGTAGTTCCTTGAAGTCTGCCAGCGGGTAAGAAGAAGGTGGTTTCTGCGAGGTTGTGTTTTCTTGTTCACTTCCTGCAGGTGGGTCAGAAGAAATTGGTAGTATCTGCGACGAAGTGTTTGAAGGTTCACTCCCTGCAGGCGGGACAGAAGTGCTTATGTTTTGGATTGTATTTGAGTTTACTGAAGTATTTTCGGACGAGGGTGCTTGCTCAGTGATGTTGTTTGTAGGTAGTGGGGGGAACTGCTCGTTGTTTATGTTAAACTGGTTGCTATCAGCTTTTTGTTTTTCTAACTGTTTTTGTTTTTTTCCTTTCTTCCTTCTCCTTTTGCTTTTGGGCACCTGCATTTACAATTTCCAAGTAAGTGGGACATTTTTAGTAGCTAGCAGGGTGTGTCCCTTGGCAATTTGCGCACTTTGGTTGGTTGGTCCAGTGTTTTGCTGCATGTGTTGGTAAGATGCCCTTCTCCACATTTCACACATTTTGGGGCAATGTGGCAATTTCTTGACCCGTGACCAAATTTTTGGCATGTATGACATTGCACAGGACCAGTGAGTGCCCTATATGCTTCTACCCTCACCTTGAGACAGAGAAGAAATTGTAGGTTGTAAATATGATACGCTTCCGGAGTGTGATTTAGGTGGACTAGTAAAGCGGTAATGGCTTCCTGACTCCTACCTCCTTTACTGTCGTCATCTGGACAACGTTACGAATAGGGAATTTTTCAGCGAGGAGAGCGTCGGCTATTTCTCCTGCTGGTAAGTCTGGAGGAAGGTCACGGATGACCACCTTCAAAACATTGTGAGGGTCGGCATCAAAGGTGTGATATTGGAAATTTTTCTTGGGGCTTGCAAGATCATTTTAAAAATCAGTTAGGTTGGAAGCCTGATATTTTATACAATTTCCCCTGTAGGCAGTGTGGAGATTTCCTGCAAGGTCCCTCTCTATCTCTTTCACGAATGACATATACCCCTTTGTTTCATAACAGAAAATTGGAGGGATATGTGTTCTCTTAGTTTGCGGAGCCGCGGGGGCTGGAATTGTTTGAGGAGAGGTAGCTAAGGGTTGAAACCTATTGCTTACTGGAATCGTAGGCAGATCTTCCTTATCTGTGGGATTGAGGAGACTCTAGTTCGACTGCAGCGAAATCTACACCGCTGTTTTTACTCGTTATGGAATCCGAATTACTAGTGGGAATTCGTTCGCCAGGTGGCAGCAGTGATGTACCGGCTACTGGTGACATGCCTTGTTGTGTGTGTGTGTAGTTTTATTTTTGTTGAGAGGGTGATGTTTTCTGTGGTTTAGTCTTTTGGCTGCGGATCCCCATTACGGGGCCGCGGCGGACAGGGGTAAAGAATGGTTTTCCTACTTTCAGTTTCAAGTCAATCGTCAATTGTCAGCTATCTGGCCTTTGCCTCGGCAAACGCGGGCTTGTCTCTCCGCAGAGAGGGCCCTGGCTTGCAAATACCCTAGCTAACCAGCCCTAAGTCCAGCTCTCTGGACTCCTAACAAGTCTGTCTGTCTGTCTGGACGACAAATTTGCTTTGCAGTACAGATTTTTTTTTTTTTTTTTTTTTTTTGTGTGTCTGTGCCTCAACGGCTTGTTTGTGAAAAAGTTCCGTTGCCGGGGCAACACTACTTAATGTGTCTCTTTGTATAGGGATAGGTTAGTTTGGGGACACTTTTTATTACTCATTGAGGGGAAAACATGACTACGGTTCGTCAGAGACGACCTTATGTGAAAAACCCCTACAGTTTTCTTACAGATCATATCAGTTCTATTCAGGCTGATATATGATGCTTAGTGGTACTTTATATTTGAACCAGTGCCTTGGATTGGTTGTGCCAAGGGTATGGAGCCTTTCATCATTTTCTCTGTTTTGTTCTATACGCTGGTAGAACTTTTCGGTTTGCCTGTGGATTTCAACGTAGATCCGGTTGACACCGGCTTGGTCGTGTAGGGCGTCTGTTGGTGTATACCTTGATGCACGCAGAATGACCCGCAGGCATCGGTTTTGGAGTCTCTGAAGTTGGTCAATATTTGTTTTGGATGCAGTTCCCCACACCTGGCATCCATAGAGGATGTAGGGGAGGATGACTGATTTATAGATGCGGATTTTGGTTTTGACGGCTAATTGTCGACTGTAGAGGATAGGGAACAGGTTGGCTCAGTATCGCGGTGCCCTGTCTTCTTCGGTCTAGGATGTGTCTCCTGAACAGTAGTTTTTTATCTATCGTGACACCAAGGTATTTGGTGTCATGGGACCATTCGACTTCTTGGCCCATGATTAGTAGTTTTTTGTCGATTATTGGTCTCTTCCGGGTGAAGTAGACGGCCGCACATTTTGTAGGGTTGATCTTGACCTTATTTATGCGACACCATTTCTCTAGTTGGTCCAGGCCATGTTGCAGGTGGTTGATGTTCAACTCGTGTCTCCTGCCCGACGCGTAGACCGTTGTGTCGTCCGCAAACTGAGCGATGTTAACATGCGGTGGTGTCGGTATGTCGTTTACTGCTATAGAGAATAGTATTGGGGCCAGAACAGACCCTTGAGGTATTCCGGCAGGTATCGCGTAGGTTGAGGAGTTTTGCCCTTCCACTGACACGAAGAACCTTCTGTTTTCCAGGTAGCTTCCGATCAACTGAACGTAGCAATGTCGTATGGACGTCTGTGTTCTTAGCTTAGTGATTAGGTTGGCATGCCACACCTTGTCATAGGCCTTCTCGATGTCCAAGAACACAGCCGCCGTCGACTTACTGTAATTAAATCCCCGTGACACGTCTTCAGTCAATCGGAGGAGCTGGCTTGTGCTTCCTACCCTGCTCTGGAAGCCAAACTGTTCTTTTCTAATTGTTTTTTTCCGCTTCCAAGGTGTCGTTAATCCGCTTGAGCAGAACTCGTTCCAGCACCTTGGATGCGGAGGGGAGTAGGCTTATAGGCCTATAGTTAGATGGCAATCGTTTATCTTTCCCTCGTTTTGGGATGGCCGTCACCTTGGCAATTTTCCATGAATCTGGGAAGTGCCTTTGAATTAGGCATGCGTTGATTATTCTTGTTAGCAGCACAATTCCTTTGGTTGGCAGTTTCTTGAGGTGTAGGTTGGAAATCTTGTCAGCTCCTGGGGCTTTGTTACTAGCCAACTTCTTTATTATCCTGCCGGATTTCTCCCTGGTGTAGTTAGCTCGGGCTCATCCTCTGGTTGTTCGGTCATGATGTTGCGTGCGGTATTTGTAATGTCGTCTGCCGTGCGTGCTTCTGCTTCGGTCAGATCGTACTCTACTTCTCTGTGTTGACTGGCGAAGTATTCCGCCAGCACCTCTGCCTTGGCCACTGGCAGGAAACAAGGCCCTGCTGGTCCGGTTATTGCGATGTTCGGCTCCTTGGGCTCCTTGATGGCGCGTACTAGCTGCCATGCGTCCCTGTTGTTCAGGGTGAGGGTTGTCATCCTGGTCTCCCATTTCTCTGCCCTGTATTCTGTCATGCGACCTCTCAGTTCTGCTGTTAGCTGTTTATATCTCCTCTTATCTTGGGGGTCCCGGAATCGCTGCCATAGCTTCCGGGCAGTGTTTTTTAGCTGTCGAGTGTTTTCGATATCTGGTGGCAGGTCGTCGGTGTATGCTGGGTGGATTGTCGTGGTTGACGCTCTCTTGTCTGCTTCCGCTACCACGGTGTTTAGATGATTTATGGCTTCCTCGATGTTTTCTTTTGTCCCCAAGTTAAAGGTAGTTCTTGTTTGGCTGTGCACTATTCTCCTGAACTGGTCCCAGTCCACTTCTTTGGATTTTCTCTCGGTTGTGTGGGGTAGGACCCAGTTCTTGATTTGTAGCAGTACTGGTTGGTGATCGGATGACAGGTCGTTGACTGTTGTGAGTTTTATTCGGCGAGTGATGTCCTTTGCGATGGCCATGTCGAGGATATCTGGTCGGTGTCGTCTGTTGTGCGGGATGTATGTGGCTGATTTTGGGCCAAGCACCTGAATGTTTCGCCTCTCTGCTAGCGTCAAGAGCAGGTCTCCTTTTGTGTTGTTTACCCTTGAGTTCCAGGCTTGGTTTTTGGAGTTTAGATCTCCTCCAATAATCACCCTTCTACCTGTTGCTAGCAATGCGTCGAGGTCCTGCTCGTAGAGGACTCTGTTGGGTGCTAGGTAAGCCGACACCAAGACAATGTGGCCTTCGACAGAGTTGATTTTGACTGCAGTGGCCTCCATGTCTCTTAGCTGGGGTGTCTGGACGGGTTCATGCGTTAATTTCTTGCTTATAATTATCGCCGTTCCTCCACCCTGTTGGCCCTGCCTGTCGTTCGGTATATTTTGTGGCCCGTTATTTGGAATTTGTCCGCTGGGTTTAAGAACGTTTCAGATATTAGGACTATTTCCAGATCGTGCCGTCGGATGAAATCCTGGATTTCTAGTTTTTTGTTTCTGATGCTGTTGGCGTTCCACATTGCAATCTTTAGGTCCTTGTGGTTTCCTTGTGGTCTCGCCATTATTTAAGTAAAGACATTACTCCTTTAATTAGGGCAAAGAGTTTTTCATTGTCGTCTTTGGCCTTGTTTATTTTTCCTATTGTTTTTAGCATTTTGCTCAGGAAGGATTTTCCAGTTAGTAGGCTTGTGACTTCACGGTTTTTGTTGGAGTGCTTGCAGTGACTCTTGTGCTTTCTTCTCTGAGTGTCCGTTGCCTGTTCTGGTTTCCCAGTGTTGTCTTCCTTTACATTTTTGGTTGTGGTTTTGTCGGCATATGACTCCTTTGGCTTCTTGTTAATGGTGGTATGGTTTGTTGGAGGTTTGCTCTGCAAGGGCTCCCTCTGGTTTTTTGCCTCCGTTGTATTCTTGGTTTCCTTTGTCTTGTTGGCTGTCTCTCTGGTGCTGCCTGTCTTCGTACTGCTTGTTGCCTTTTGGTATTTCACGCGTTTTTGTTGTTTGCGAGAATTTTGTTGTTCCTCGTTTTCCTTGGTAGGTTTCCTTTTGTCCCTTTCCCCGGGTTGTCTTGGGGGTTTTAGTGCTGCTTGAAAGGTTGGGCATCCGCGGTAAGATGCGGGATGCTCGCCTTCACAGTTTGCGCATTTTGCTTTGTCTGTCGCGGGTAGTTTGCACTCTTTGCTGTCGTGCAACCCTGCGCACTTGACGCAACGACTGGCTAGGTGGCAGAAGTTTTTTGTGTGCCCAAGCCTTTGGCACTTTACACACTGTGGTGGTCCGTTCTTATGTTTGTATCGCTCCACTTGGATAATAGTATAAAGTAGCGATACCTCATTGTAAATTTTTTCAGCATTTGTATTTGGTTTTAGTGTCACTGAGTATGTGGCCATTGGGATGAGTTCCCTTGTTGCTGCATCTCTTTTCTTGAATTGGTGGACATTTACCACCTCATATCCTTTTGTTGTCAGTTCTGTTTTTATTTCTTCCTCCGTCACTGTTATTGGCAGGCCTTTAATTACTACTTGCAGTGACCTCTCATCAGGGATTTGGTGGCTGAAATGTTGAATGTTTTTCTCCTTGAAGTAGTCAGTTAGTAGTTTGTGGTCTCCTTTGTTCTCAGTATGGTATCTGGCGGTGTTGCCCGCGTTCCTGATTACTAGTTTTCCATTCATCTTCCTTTGTAAGATTTCGTTCATCTGTGTATAGTTCTTTGGTGTGGGTATTACCACTGGGGGTATCCTCACCTTTGGTGGTGGGTGTACCTCCTCACAGTTTTGTTCCATTTGTCTGGTGTTGGTCTGCTCAGTGTCAGATCCCAGGAGGGCGTAACGGTTTTGGGTTGGAACGCCACCCATTGTCTTGACTTGTTTGGTTGCATTTTTGGGGCTAACCTCTTCGCTACGTCGTCTTTTCCCCTTCCCTTTTGTCATCGGTGGGAATTCAGCGTCGTAGTTGGGTTGCCTTCCTTGAAGACCGCAAACCATCTCGTCTGCTTCATCTTGGTCGCTTGTTTCCTCTTCATTGTACTGGTACTGGTTTTCGTCGTCGCTCTCTGATGAGTCTGCTTTGCCTGCGTCCCTCGGTTGGCTAGGAGAGCGAGGGCTGTCAGTTGAGATTACTTGTTCACTGCTGGTGGACGCCAGATCTTGCGCACGGCTTTTCCCTTTGCGGCGGGCCATGTCTCCTATTCCCTAATTGGGAGTGTTGTTCTCGCCTTAAGTTGCCACCGTAAGGTTTCCAGCGAGAAACAACCCTAATGCTCTCACTCGGGGGTTCCACTCCAAGCAGGAGTGGGCCGTGGAGTGGTAAAACCCTAATTCTCGGAGGGAGAGGAATAGAGACGGCCGTTGGAAGCACAGGAGCGAGCTCCTAAAAGCCTGCGCTCGGCGTGGCCGCCGGGCCCCAGGCGCTCTCCGCGTGGGAGAGACCGCTCGAAGCGGTGCGTTCACTGCTAGTGCGCGCTACAGCCTAGTCGCAGCTCAGTTGAGCTGGTGTGAGGTGGAGTATGTTGTCCTGGGACATTGCCTCCAAGTTAAGTGGACGGGACAAATCTTCACTGTCGGTGTGTCTTCTCGTTTGGCTTTGAGTGTCTTCTTCACTGGGTGGTTGCCGCCGCGGCCTTCGTTGCTTTACAGAAATGGCACGCCGCGTTGAGTGTGATGACGTTAATGCTGCCTCATTGAGGCAGACAGGTCTTCTTTTGTACTCAGATGGGCTGTCAGCTTCGTGAGAAGGGCGATGAGTTCGTCTAGTCTTCTTCCTTGTAGATCGGCAGAGTGTCTGGTGCAGGAGCAGTTGCATACTTCTGTGCCACGTCCGCTGTCTTCCCATCTGGTAGTCTTCCGCCATTCTCGTTTCTTTGATTGCCGATGTCTTGTAGTAGTTGTGCAATGCCTAGTAGGTTCCGGTGACTTAGTACTGCTCTCACGTTGTCTTGGCTGCGAATGCGTGCGTTTCCTCCGGGCATCAGGCTGAGTAGTCACTGGAGGGCAGCCGCCACCTACTTGCCGGCTTGTTGCGGGCTGCGTATGGAGCCGACTTCGCTCACTTCTTTTCATGATGTTACGCTGCTGCTTCCATGCTCTACAACCGCGATAGGAAGCAGCGTGTGAGGAGCCACAGTTACAGCAGACTGCGTCCTCGCGACGCTGGTTGCATTCTGCAACATAATGGCCGCCTCCACAGCGGACACATCTTGCCGGCTGCGTGCAGTCGATGGCTAGATGTCGAAAATTCTGACATCTGAAGCATTGTACCAACTCTCGTGGCGGTGGCTTTTCTGCTTCTGTCGGCTTGTTGTTGCCAGGCTTCTTCTTCTTGTGGCCTGGAAGCAAGATTTCAAAAGGTAGGGAGGCTTCCCATAGCACCTGTGGGGCTGCCTCGAAGTCTGCTAGGCAGGACAGCAGAATCTTCAGCCCCAGGTGATCCGGCCAGCTGAACATGGGGAGCTTCATGGTGCTCTGCAGCTGGGCCAGTAATGTCCAGTAGTTCCCTGTGTAGCTTACGTGGATCGGTGGTACGGGACCCTGCTCCGGGCCCGAAGGGACTACCGATGCAGGAGAATCGGGCGACGGCGACTCAGGAGAATCAGTTGACTGTGGCGCAGGAGAATCTGGTGACGGTGAGTCTGGAGAGTCAGGTGATGGAGCGTCAGAAGATACTAGAGTATTAGTAGGTTGCTGTTGGATGGGCTGCTCTGTCCTCTCATCTTTGAGAGCAACGTCTGTGTCCATCTTCTCTGGTAGTTCTGGGTCCACATTCGCGGACGACCGGAACGGCGGTTCTGCTGGCCAGAACGCTGGTAGATTCTTCTTCGCTTCCTCCGCCATTCTGTCCAAGGCTCCTAGCTTAGGAAAGGAGTTCTTCTTGGGCGGCATTCTGGAGTAGTGAGTGAGTCGAGAGTGAGTAGCCATTGCGGCCCAAAGAGTTCACTGCTAGTGCCTAGCAGTGACTGAGCCAGCACCCAGCGCGCAGGCGATGTGTAGGTGGCGCAGCGCTACTGCGCCCTAGCGGCACTGCGCGGAGTTGAGTGGAGGATGCGCGCGTCGCTCACACAGGTCCTCACTGGTCGCGCTCTCACACTCGAAACTGGAAGGTCTCGAAGACAGCTAGGCGTTGCGGCCCGAATATGGAGCCGACCGACTCGCTCGCTCGACGTCCAACCCAGCACTCGAGTCTCTCAGAAGTGAAGTGAAGTGTGTAGTCTGGAGGGCAGCCACCGCCCACTTGCCGGCTTGTTGAGGACTGCGTATGTGACCGACTTCGTTCACTTCTTTTCTTGCTGCTGCTTCCATGCTCTGCAACCGCGATAGGAAGCAGCATGTGACGAGCCGCAGTTCCAACAGACGGCGTCCTCGCGACGCTGGTTGCATTCTGCAACATAAAGACCGCCTCCGCAGCGGACACATCTTGCCGGTTTGGTGCAGTCGATGGATTGATGTCGAAAATTTTGACATCTGTAGCACTGTACCAGCTCTCGTGGCGGTGGTTTTCCTGCTGAACTTGGCTTGTTGTTGCCTGACTTCTTCATCTTGTGGCCTGGAAGCATGATTTCAGAAGATAGGGAGGTTTCCCGCAGCATCTGTGTGGCTGCCTCGATGTCTGCGGGGCAGGACAGCAAGATCTTCATTCCCAAGTGGTCCGGCCAGCTGAACATGGGGAGCTTCATGGCGCTCTGCAGCTGAGCCAGTAATGTCCAGTAGTTCCCAGTATAGCTGACGTAGATCGGTGGTACAGGACCCTGCTCCGGGCCCGGGGGGACTACCGGTGCAGGAGAATCAGGCGACGGTGACTCAGGACAATCAGGTGACGATGACGCAGGAGAATCAGGTGACGATGACGCAGGAGAATCAGGTGACGATGACGCAGGAGATTGGGCCGAAATGGCTACTCTCTCTCACTCGACTCGGTACTCCACTCCAAGCATGCCGTCCAAGAAGCATGGAAAACCAGGTGCCTTGGACAGAATGGCAGTGGAAGCAAAGAAGAATCCGCCGGCGTTCTGGCCAGCTGCAACGCCGTTCCGGTCGTCTGCGAACGCGGGCCCAGAACTACCAGAGAAGATAGACACCGTCGTCACTCTCAAAGATGAGGGGACAGAACAGCTCAACCATCCAGCTATCCAACAGCAACCTACAGATATCCTCGTATCTACTGATGATCCGTCACCTGATTCTCCTGATGTACATAACTTCCGTCGTAGGTAAAGGCAATTTTAAATTACAGTTCGTAGGTCGTGTTTTGAAGAATATAACGCTAACACAAAGGATATAACATGCAAAACTCTCATGTGTCCACATGTGGATTACTCTTATGGAATTTGAGATCCATATCTCAGGGGATTGATTTACACGTTAGAGGAAGTACAGAGAAGATGTGCTCAATTCATGACTGCTAGCTACAGCCCTTACGAAAGCGTCGCAGAATTGATATATAGATTGGGTTGTTTGGCAGACAGACGACGTTGTTTTCGTTTGAATTCACTGTCGAATACACTAAATTCTTTGATTTAAGAGTGCAATGTAATACTTCTTCTACCAACCTATATAGGTTCCGAGCCTCGAAACCTACATAGGCCCAAGACAAATTGCAGTCCCTTAAAAATACGTGTATATTTTTAAACTATGGTAGATTTTTTTGTTTATAATAAAAATAAAATCATTTTATTTAAATTTTAATAAAAATATTTCTTAGTAAGAAACGTATAACATTCATAATTAAACAGTACAAAGCAAAAAAAATTAATACATATCTGTACCTAGCGGCAAAATGTTAACCATATATCTTTTTTATTGCTCAAATAATCAAAATTCCATTATATTGGAAATTATACAAAAATATATATTTATCCCTGTTCTAACTAAGCTAAAACGGTAATTGATATAACTTCAAAATTATTTCCCTCAATCGACATAAAAAATATTTATGTGCTACACAAAATACTTTTTCCTATTCTGCGCACGTAAAGTAAGTCTTGTGTAATTATATGTGTATTTTATAATAAGACATTTCAGAAAATCATAAATTGTAATTAAAAACAATTTTATAATCCTTGATTTGGGGAATTTATTCATTTCAGTTATTCAATATATTATTATAAAACGCGTTTCATTGAAGCAATGAACTTAGTAAAATAACTAAATAACAGTTTAATTAGTCAGATGTAGTTTTATTTAAAAATTAAGAAATCACACTGAAGTAAATTTTATGAACTTGTTATTAATATCGTCATAATAGCAAGAATGATGCTATTGTATAATGAAACCGCTCCTTTTGTAATTAGAGGTAATAAGCAAGTCCATGCATGTTCAAACACAAGAAGCAGAGCTCTGCTCGCTTGCTAATGTTATTATGTTCAGAGAAGTGTATGCATATTCAAACTAGTTCAAGCAGCAACACATCACGGCGTCTACTGTTGGCGCTCACTCGATTGAAGAATTTTCTATTAATTAGGCATTTAACACACACACACACACATATATATATATATATATATATATATATATATATATATATATATATATGTATATTAACCGAGCTCTGGCCTCACATTCGGGAGGACGTCGGTTCGAATTCCCGTCCGGGCATCCAGATTTGGATTTTCGATAGTTTCCTCAAATCACTCCAGGCAAATGCCGGGATGCTTCCTTCAAAACCGCTATTGGCGATTTCCTTCCAGTTTCTTGTCCCCAATCCCATCCCACCTCTAAAGACCTGGATGTCAAGGAGGCGTAAAGCAATAAGAAAAAAAAGATATATCAATATTTTTCTGACACTTGCAATGGTCGCGCCCCTAAATTTTGCAAAAATGTCCGGATTGCTCGTGCCTAGGGCAAGCCCTAGTAGGTTTCAGTGACAGGAGGGATAAGATAAGAGAAATAATTTGCCGAAATAATGCTTTTATGTATTCTTTCTTTCCTCCTGCTATTCGGGATTGGAATGCATAGAATTAGGATTGGTGCTTGGCACTCTCTGCCACCCACAATGTTTGTGAATTGCGGAATATGGATGTAGATGAAAGGATGAAGCGAAGAAGTGGAAAAAAATGTGCTATACGGTAGTTAAACGGAATAAATTTGTTGTTGGCATCTTTAAACTTATTTATTTAGCTTATTAAAAGATATTCGCTTGAATTATTTAGTCTCCAAATTACAAACATTTTCTTAATTTATTGATAACATTTTTGTATTAATGATGAGAGACAAATTAACTCAATATAAAATAATACGTAGGATCATGTAAATATTAATCAGAGGGTTAATTAGGCGTGATTTATAATTTTGCGATCCGTCATTCAAAGCTGTTTCAAATGCTGAATCGATGCGATAGTGGAAACAGCGTGCTAGCACCAGGGCCGGATTAAGACAGCGCGGGGCCCGTAGCAAATGTGAAGAAGAGGCCCTTGGTTTTTCGCCGTCCGGAGGAATTTAAAAAAAAAAAAGGTCGCCCATCTAGCCTGGCCGGGAGGCTCTAGACTCCTAGGCACGGGGCCCCCCTTAGGAGACGCGCGAGGCCCGTAGCATTTGCCAACTCCTGCAACGTGGTTAATCCGGTACTGGATTGCACCTCTGACTCACACTCGCGATCAACAATGCGGGACGAGACTACACAATCATCTGTCATACTCTGTCGTGTTTGTGCTATCTCGCGTCAACTCATGCAAGGGGAGCGTGCACAAACAACGTGGCTCGGTCCAGGGGGTGGGGGGGGGGGGGAGGGGTTGGCTGAAAGGCTACAATAGTCTTACAAGAAAAAACAGTACAAAATGTCTTCTGGCATCAAAAGGGGGAAAAAGCTACGTGGAGGGGGGGGGGTAGAGGCAAAAGCCACGTAGGGCTACGTGGGGGGAGAGGGGGGTTCACAGGAGGCCAAAATGGAGCTACGTGGTTTATGCACGTTCCCAAGCTCACGCGAAAGTGTAAACGCAGCATGAGAGGAGATAGCGTCTGTCCATTAGCTAGAAATTCTATTTAAATAAAGAAAATTGAAGCATTTGAAATGTGGTGCTACAGAAGAATGCCAAAAATTTAATGGACAGACAAAGTACGAAATGATTGAGTTTTGGAAATAATGGGTGAGGAAAGAACTTTGTGGAAGAAGCTTACGGAAAGAAGAGACAGGCTGGTAGGTAATATTTTGAGACATGCCGGATTGGTTAATTTGTTAGTGGAGGGAACAAAGGTAAGAACTGTAGACGAAGACAGAGATTAAAATATATGAAACAGATAATTGAGGGCGTGGGTTGTAAGGGGTATGTATAAATGAAGAGGTTAGCACAGGATAGGAAAGGATGGAGGATTGCATCAAACCAGTCGAAAGACTGACGACAGCAAAAAAAAAAAAGTGTTAATTCTTAATCCCCATTTATTTCATACATTTACTTTTTTTTTTTTTTAACACGTACACTATGTCATCCAATATATTAGGAACACTTTCTCATTCACAAATAGCAAATTATAAAAACAGTTTCCATACATTTCTGTTACCATCTGTATGCATTTCTTCTTCCTTACTCTTAAATCTAGATTTTTAACAAGACTGGGGGAAGGCAGAAGACTTGCTTGTTGGGAGACTTTTTTTTCCAATCGTTATCACTCTTTTCATGTTCTTATAAACGTCCTTATAAACGTTCTGGGTGGCTCCTACTTATATTCA
This sequence comes from Vandiemenella viatica, assembly GCA_031002005.1. Lineage (NCBI taxonomy): Eukaryota > Metazoa > Arthropoda > Insecta > Orthoptera > Morabidae > Vandiemenella > Vandiemenella viatica. The sequence continues at coordinate 261,160,996 of CM061919.1, forward strand.
TTCAATGATACAACTATCTTTTTTAAAGCAAATAAATACGTAATAGAACATAATCGCATGCTTTTTCCAAGTCAGTGAAAGCTAAATGAGTGTCCACTTTCTTTCCTCACATTTCTCAGTTAACTATTTCACTTTGTCTTTCAGTAATAACTATTTCTTTCTTCATCCTGTTTTTCAATATTAGATTATTCTTTCCAATTACAACTTGTTGCAACAAGTCCCAAAAGATGTCCAGTCTATGTATAAAACTAGCTCGATGGGCACATTTTCCGTCGTGCGGATTTTGTATATATAGGATGATGATAATTTAAGTGTAAGATTCAAAACGCTCTAAAAAACGAACCACTGATTAGAATGACGTCAAAATTGAACGGCGTATTATTGAAGAAGGGGGAAAGAACATGAATGCAAGAAGGCGCACCTCCGCACATTGCAAATCGAGTGAAGCATTTGAGGCGGCATTTCGGAAATGCTAGAATTATCAGTCGTCATTTCCCTTACAGCCTGGCCAGCCCGATCACCTGATCTTAATCCGTGTGATTTCTGGCTGTGGGGTTATCTGAAAGATGTTATGTTCAGTACTCGGATTGCCAATAGCTGATTTGAAGACGCGCATTGCGCAACACATTCTGAACTTGACCCCCGTGATACTTCGATCGGTTGTGGAACATGCTGTTTCCCGATGTAATCGTGTTGCACACAACAGTGGACAGCATACTGAACATGTTTTGCGCCAGTCTTGCGAAACTTAAAAACCGTTTGGTTGGATGCTTCTTATGCGATTTTTGGCCTCAGGGCAGTTAAAAATTGATTGGATGGATGCTTTTTTGATTCATGTTCTTTCCCCCTTCTTCAATAATACGCCGTTCAGTTTTGACGTCATTCTAATAAGTGGTTCGTTTTGAAACTTAAACTATAATTATAATCACCCTGTATGTATACTATGTCCTACTTCTTGTTTCACTTCTTTGATAAAAATCGGTTATATATTACTGAATCGCTTATTTTATTAAACGTGCATTTATAATTATTTCCATTATCACTTAGGAAGATCTTGAAATGTTGTGTTCATATCAATAAGTGAAATTTTGGCTTTCCCACTTACATCTGTTCGATTTTTTTAAATGTTTTCCCAACTTCAGCTCGTTTGGAGCAAGCATGAAAAGTCTGACGTTCACTCTTTTTGTGTATTGCATAAAGCCAATTCAGAGCGTTGTATCAATTTAACTGCATGCTATCAAAAAGTAAACTATAAGATATTAAAACGTTTTTTAGTGACCGGAGGCCTCGCCATAAGGGACTACGAGGACAAATATTCAAATTACATTCGATTTTTGAAGCTGTACTCACAGGATATTTCCAAGTTAAGCATGTGGCACCACAGCGACAAATATGAAATATGGGCGATTGTCATACGATATCACTAACGAAGCGCGTACGATTTTGAGTGACGAACCACTGCATAAAATAATCAAAGTAGTACTATTATACAGTAATGGTTGATATAACTAGTGATATTTCCAGTAATGAGCAAGCCACATTCCGTTTCGGTTGCGGAGACTCAACGTGTAATATAAATGAAAATTTATCGGTCTCTATGAAACAGTATCAAAAATATCTGACAAAATTTCATGGGCGCCGGCAGGATTACTTTAAGGGAGGTGCATCTGCTCCTTTTTTTAAATGCATTATATACAGGGCGTTCGCCGGGAAACGCAACCCACTGTTAGCGCTACAAGGAAGAAACTGCTCCCGGCGAGCGAGCGGTCAGTTTCCGGCATTGTTCGACCGTCGGCCGCGGACTATTTCATAATAATTACGCTTCATAAACTTCATAAACTTGTGTGCTAAGCATTTAAATGTGACGTAATTCATTAGCTTACCTTATAAAAGATGCTGGAAGTGTTGACCCTCTTGTGTAATGCACATTTCACATCTTCTGAACATATTTCGAGACACACGCTGCCCTAACTGACTTAATGATTTTTTGGGTGACTGTTCTAGTCGAAAAGCGATATCGTCAATTTTCTCCTCTGTGAGAATACGGTTGACCGACAGTCTCTTTTTGTTAAAAAATGAACCCGTTTCTCTTACTTTTTTAACCAGACGCAGAATTGTTGATTTAGCTGGCAGTAAAGCGCCAGGAAATTCGCGACGAAATTTACTGCGACACTTTTTAAACGAATTCTTCTTCACATATGTATCGTAGAGAAATATTCTTTGTTGCAAACTGTAACGTACCATAATTTTACTCACACTCAAACACGGTACAGATTAATAAGAGTATGAAGCCCCAAACCAGCCAAACCGCAAAGAAACGTTTATTCACAACACTGATTAATAAGAGACTGAAGTCACAAACTATCTACAATGCAAAGAAACCGTTCTTAACAATGTAAGGGTCACTGCACTGCACTGTTGGGGCAGCGGAGGTGTTAAACAGTGCGGTGATTCACGGTGCCGTGTGGCGGAAACTGCTGGCACGACTGACCGAGCAAGTTGCCGACAGCAACAGACTGGGAGGGTAGCGTTTTCTGGCGAACGCCCTGTATAATACTTATTATTTTTTAACAAAGTATACTGGATTTATTGACAAGGTATTGAACAAATTTGGACAACAAACTAGACGCCTTAAGTTATTATTCAAACAGTGAATTTAATAATAAAATTTTTGTTTCTTAATCTTTTTATGTGTATTTTCTTTCACAGCACGGGGGTGCAAGTTCACCCCCTTGCACCCCCCTCCCGGTGCCCATGCAAAATTTGTTTAAAATTTTCAATGACGTACCAGTACGAAGAAGATTTGACATAAATATCAAGATGCTTCTAATGTTGGAGCGCATACTTGCCTTCAATCGTGGGTTAAAGCTTTGGAAGCAAGGGCAATTCATGTGCGTTGCATCGCGCACTAGTTAAACCTGGTTGTTAAGAAACAATGATGGAAATACATGCAATAAGAGATTTTTTGGTATTTGTAAGAGAGCGTATTGTCTTCGTACTGGTTCAACGAAACGCCAGTCTTGTTTTGAATCACTAAAGGCAGCTGGCGACGCTCGAAACATTTCTTTGCGGCAGTTTCGACCAACAAGATATTGTCATATACTGTATCTTCCTTGAAAACTATTCTAAACAATTATAACGCACCGTTATGTTTTTTGAACGACACAAAAAGTCAGAAAGATGATGCCAGCGCGAAAGCAAAATGGTTTTAAAAGGTGTTCAGTCTTTTGGGAATCATTTTACTATCAATTTTCCGAAAGAAATTCTCGATCGTTTCAAAGCTCTAAATAGTTTACATAATATTTCTTTGTATCTGCAACAAGTTGTAGATAATATTGATACTGTCAATCACATTACATCGTTCACAAAGAACTGACGAAAACTTTCAAAACCTTTGAAAATCGATTCGTGATCTAGCTTTTATATTGGATGATCAACAAATCAACATTAATAACTCCAAATATAACGAGGATACGTAAAAATATAGACGATTCATCAAGTGAACCGCACCAATTTTCTTCGCCTGCTGACACACAAAAACTTACATTTTGTAGTGACCAGCACTTTTCTAAAAATTCTTTGACATACGAGTAACGTGGAACTATTTCTTTCTGAGCAAAATGACACAAGCAGCAGTTATGTGAAAGAGTTCTACAGAGATGGCTTTAATGTGGATCGTTTGTTTCATCATCGTGCACGAACAAAAAATGTCATCTGAACAATGTAGACAACGGTTTTTTATGTACATAATTTGGTATTATGAACGCACCCATCATACCTGGTCGTAATATTATTAAAAATCGTTTCAACTATTCCAGAATCGGCATGCACCGCAGAACGGTCATTTTCAGCGTTACAAAGAACAAAAACTTATTTGAGGAGATTGAATGATCACATGGTAGTGCACATAAACCGAGAAATAGCGGATGATTTGGACCTACAAGATATTACTGATACATTTACAAATAGAGCAGTAGTTTGACAAAATAAGTCTGCATTGAACAAAATTAATATCATTATATAAATTATTAACGTAGCTTCGTACAAAGTTTAATTAATATTGATTTGTTTATCAGACAATTCGTAGTAAAAGTGTGTACATCAAGCAGGTACTAATACATATCTCCAGTTTGTAAAAATTATGTTACACGCTGTTGATACAATGATTTCATTTCTCTATGTATTTTTATTATTTACGGATAAGCCCTTTAGGACTACGCAAAGTACTGAGAAGCGTTTGTTCGCTTTCCTTTGTGCCCGTCTCTTTCATACGCTTGCTGTAAGCGTCTTTTCTCCAATCTGACGATGTTTTTCCAGGTCTTTTCTTTAGTCTTTCCTCCCAGTCAACTTGTCACTCGTAAATTTTATATTTAAATGTATTTCTGTTTTCGATATCTTTTGGAGCGATTCCTGCTAATTTGAGGTCTTTCTTGATTTTGCCAATCCATTTTATTGTATGTGATATTGCTTTACTTCGGTTTTCATAGAATTCAACTACTTATTTCTCTTATTAGTCTGTTAGGGTTCATTCTATTGATGTGTCCCTACGGTTTTAGTCTGCGTTTTCTAATCTCACTGTGAATATCTGCATATTGTAATATTTTCTGGTTACTTTTGAGTTTGTATTGGTCTCCTATGAGTTTTGGGCTAAAAATTTTGCTTTATTCTTCGCAATGTTTTTCATATCTTTTTTTCTGTTCAAAATAAGCGTTTGTGATCCATAGAGACATTCTGGTTTAATAACTGTATTGTAATGACTCATTATTAGTTCTGTGTGCTTGGAAAAGCTTTTTTTGCTGTAGATGTTTTGTGTTAGGCGATAAGCATTTTCCATCTTTTGGCATCTAATTTCGTTAGTTTATTCTACGGTTCTATTTTCTTGTATTTTTATTATTATGATACATATCGATTCTTTATTGCTCTATCTAGCATTTTTTTTACCCGTCTTTTTTCGCTTCTCACCTGTATATTAATTACTAGCTGTACCCGCAACTTCGTTCATGATAGCGATCCTTGCGGACACAAATAAAATGCAATAGTAAAATCCTAATTTCTAATAGGAAAACTCAAATCATTAGGTATCTATTATTATTATAAACTGTAAGTTTGTTACTCGATCACATTGAAAGGCATATTTTTTGGGCTGGAACATAATTTTTTAAAAATGCAAAATCTTTGTTTCCAACTCTACACGTCTCTTCGCTTATAACTTGATATATACTGGACGCATTTAGATGCGATTTGTACTATTATTTCAGACTAATTGGTTCCTGTAACTTCGTCTGTTAAGAATTTTGAAGGTTTTTATTTAATTTGCACAGAGCCATAAATATTTCCGGGATAAAATGTAGCGTATGTCTGCTGCCTGCCAGTGAGAGTCCTGTCAAAACTGGTTCACACACGTTGCCAGTTTTTCTTTTTGAATGAGTCATTAAATTAAAATGAGCACCAACGAGGACCGAGATATTCTAAAAGTCGGCGCCGCCAAGTCAACAAGGGCCCCGGTGCAAAAAAAAAACAGGGTGGCAGGGACTACCCGAGCTTTAGGGCTCCCCCACTGAGCTGCGCTTGGGGACCCCTGACCTTGGGGGACCCGGTGCATGGCATCGTCTAGCCCTCCGATAGCTAAGCCCCTGGGAGATTTTATCCTTCCTTTCAATATTAATTTTTTAGATTATTCTTTCAAACTTCGTAAATTATTTCCACTATATTTGTATTGTCTTAATCAGTATTTTGGCTTTCACTTATTACTCACAGTGCCGGATCCAGACGACAGGAGCGACACAAACCGGGGCAGTTGCCTTGGGTGAAAAATTCGTGTTGTGGTGAGCCTCTAAAAAAAAGTCCAACTTAATTTCTAATGTAGGGCCTATTATTATTATTTTTCCTCAATCATGACACTACAGAAATCACTGTACTTACCCTATCACTTCATTACATTATTTCTTTTTATTTAGTCTCCTCAAATCCCACTCTCCCATTGTTGCTTTGTACCCAAACCCTGAATTTCCCAATATTCATAACAATTTCCAGTTACCTGTGTTGTCTTTCCAGAGGTGCATCTTTGTGATGTTCTTGACTGTGACCATACGTCTTACCGAGACAGTAGGCTGGCTTGTAAAGGAGGACAAGAGTTTTTCTTCAGGGTGTCTTTTTCCCTAGGTGGCTTTTCTTACTGCGATATTCAACCCCAGCCTGTGGAGGCTCAGCAAGTAAAGGCCCAACCTGTGGAGCCTCCACATGTACAGGCTCAGCCTATTGAGGCAACAGGTAGAGATACTGGTTTTGTGGGGAGAGTGAGAAGAATCGTTGGGAACTGATAACAGGTCATTTGCGAAATATGATTAACAGTATGAAGAAGCCATGTGGGGGGAAATTGGTTTGACCTGTTACCAGAGCCACGAGGGGAAGGGCCACATTTTGATACAGGAGTAAATAAGGAGTAGCAGGCCTGCAGGAATAGGGGTGTGCAAGAAAAGGTGCTGAATAGTAGCCATGGGAGAGGTGTAGGCCCTCTTCTGAAGGATCAATTAGGGACAGGTTACCAGGTCAAGAGTTTTTTCCAGACTTAATGCTAGATTAGTTCAGGTAAGAGAGGATACAGGTTCACTTTGTAGGAGAGTCACTAAGGTTGATAGAGTAGTGAAGGTTGGAGGTGTGGGGAATAGTATAGATAGAAATGTGAGGTATAATATAGAGTGTGACTTGAGGAGATTGGCAAAGAAGGTGTAACATACCTGGGTTGAATTCATACATGTCCTAAGACATTATGACTGATCACAGTTGAACCACGTTGTGAGGCAGATTAATGTAGAAATGGAGATGTTACTTGGGAAAGGCAGTAGTTCTATCTACGGGGTTGTGCTATTGACACCATTGGTAGGTGGGATTTCAATAGGCAATAGGCATGGCCTACACCTGAATAGAAGGCCAGAGATAGTATTCTCAGGCCCTGGGTAAAAAATTTTACATTACCCCTCCCCCAACAAAGTTTTTTTACTTTAAACTTTTTAGTATAAATTTAGAAAATTTTAAAGTAAAAATGTTCAAAACCATAGGTGGAGGTTTGAAAACTTGCGTTTGATTTCTATTTAGCCAGGCATCCTGAACAGCCTGGGGTACATCTGCCCCATTTAACTCCCCCCTCCCCCCACCCACTGCCCCCTAATGACAGTCCTGCTGTCTTAGTTCTTAGCTAAAGCTGTAAGGAAGCCAACTTCCAGTGATAATGGGGTCAGTGCTTTGCCTTTTTTAGGGTAGGGATGGCTGGTGAGGGGATAGAGAAAATAATTATAACATTCTGCAAATGATTTTTATGGTAATTGGTGGTTCATTATTAACATAATTAATTTTCATGGTTGTTGAAAAGTGGAAAGAGAAGTTTATTTCTAACAGCATACAACAGTCCCCTTTGATTTGTAAAGCACATTCTCAGCCATAGCATTTTACACAAGCCCATTAGAACACAAAACAACAAGTATACTATTTGTGAGGTAATTGCAATGGAGCAGGTGCTCTGGTAGCAATTTCCCTAACAACTTATTTCCCCTTTCCTTGTATTTAACTTAAATTTTTTGAGTGAAATTTTCTCACCCTCCTGCTTTTGCACTTCACAAATTTTAAATTCTTTAAGCACTGTTGGTAAATTTTTCATCAATTCCCTTAGTAATTTTTTCCAGTCCCCAACACCTTTACCTTAAAATAGAAAAATTTTCAACCCTCTCATGTCTGAAAATGCCAGCTTATTAAAATCGCTATCTTTTCCCTTCCATGCACTACTACTGATTCTTCTAGTAATATTCTTCCAATTATGCCTTGTGCACTCCAAGCATATTTTTTAACTTCTTTATGACTTCCACTCCAGCTCCTTTATTTAATTAATTTATTTATTTATTAATCGGCTTTGTACATAAAGAAATAATACTTAACATCAACATATAAGATATGTATATGATTATATAACTCATAAAAGTTAGAGATTAGTCCACCATGAGATTATCCAAAGAAGTTGATGTTAGTTGCATGTAAGTTAAGCAGATTTACTATTCTTTAGTATTGTCCAAAAGCAACATTTTTTTGTTGGGCTTTACAGGTATCTACAGTATCTTGTTCGAAGATCTACCCTAGAGCAATTTCTGTTGAATCAATAAGTACATTGACAACTTTGTAGAAGAAGCATAGGTCTGTCAATTGCCTCAGACTTCACAGGCTGTTAATGTTATAATAGAGATACACATCACACATGTCTGTAATGTTTTTATCGTAAGGATAGTGTAATGAGAACTTACAGAACTTACACCGAACCTTTTCGACACAGCTAATTTGTTGATCTGTAAATGGTGACCAGACAATAAATACTGCCAGATTCCAGTTACGGTTTTACTAAGGCAGAGTAAAGTGGAAACATTAATGTTTTTTAATTCTTTCCCAGATGGTGTCGGTTACTGCCTGTGTTCTCTGGTCTTCTCCTTCCTTTGCATTCCCTCCAACTCCTATATTCTGCATCATCATATTCAAGCAGTGGTCTGATCAAAGTTTTGTAAACTAAGTAGTCCCTTACCTCTCTGGTACATTCCCTCATCACTATCTCCAATGAATGATAATAGCATCATTATTGTTGTCATATATATATATATATATACGAGGCGCGTCCAGAAAGTAAGTTCCGTTTCAATTTATCTCCGCTGCAGCGCTGCGATTGCAGTTTTGCACATGTGCAGTAAACGATGTGTATCAAGGGGAAGAACGTCCGCCATTTGGAGATCGCTGTCAGTTACGTACGCTTTGTTGTGCTTGTTTGAAATGTCGGCGTTGATTGAAAATCCCGCCGCCTATTAAATCAGGTCTGTGATTCGGTTTCTGAATGCAAGGAAAGTGAAATTTATTGGCAAATTTGCGATGTTAATGGACCAAATGCGATGAGTGATTCGATGGTTAGAAGATGGGTCTGACAGTTCAATGGCGGGCGTAGTGATGTGCACGATGAAGAATGAAGTGGGCGTCCACCTTTGGTTACAGAAGAACTGGCAAGACTTTCATCTGTTCTTACATCTCAAGTCTTTCCTTTACGGTCATCACTTCACCAATGACGACGAGCTGAAAGAAACTGTTTCCAACTGGTTGAAGACATAAGCAGATTTCTATGAAGAAGGTATACAAAACCTGGTGCCACGCTATGACAAATGCCTGCAAAATTTCGGCAGTTATGTGGAAAGGTAGTTTAAGAGTTGTAGAATTTTGTGCAATAAAAATTTCTTCTGTATCTGTGTACAATTTCATTTTATTACCAAACGGAACTTACTTTCTGGACGTGCCTCGTATATAAAATAACAGTGAGCATGAAAATGCTTTAAAGCAATAAAACTAAGGATGGATACGGAAATATGACCAACACATACCAAAGATGAAGGCGCTGGGACGACGAACACAAAAAGTGCAATATTTCGGCAACACCCTTATTCGTGCGGAAGTAAGGAGTGAGACACCAGGTGGAATCAGATTTGTAGGAAACAAAATGATATGGTACCAATCATTTTGTTGTTTTCCTGCTCATTGTTATTATTATGGCCTCCTTCTGTGTTGTCTTGTTCATTCCTATCTCGTCATTCTTATGCCTTTGTCTTTCCATCTTTTCCCTTCTTGTCGTGTTATTATGGTTCCTGTCATTTTGTTTCCTACACATCTGACTCCACCTGGTGTCTCACTTCTTACTTCTGTTTGAATAAGGCTGTTGGGGAAATATTGCGCTTTTTGAGTTTGTTTTTTGGGTTCGTCGTCCCAGCCGCCTTCATCTTTGGTAAGTGTTGGGTTATAATTTCCCTATCCATCCTTAGTTTTATATATATTCCAACAAATTAAGCTTTTTAAAACCTTTTACCTGCCCAATTGAGTTTACAACCAAATGTTACAAACTTTATTCATGCAGAGAGCAACGGGCCATTTCCCAACTGGACCATTCGTCTCTTCTGCAAGAATAAGGTTTTACACTGAAATATTGTGTTCATCTTGCACTTTGTGTGTTCATAGCAGCTCTCCTGCCTTAAACTTTGGTAAGTAATGGATTTATTTACCTTATTCTTTGTTTTTTTATACATTTAGAGTAAGTAGATTTGTACTGAAGTTTCCACCATGGAAATTAATAGATAGGGAAATAAAGAACAAAATGTTGATTAAACATAAAAAATCTGGACATATCATTTGATAATATTATCTACTGTTTATGGGACTTCATACACGTGGGGTGGGTAGATTAAAAATGCTTTATCTATTAGAGGGGGCAGTGGAGGTAAGTAGCAGGAAATATAGGAAGTTAGCTTGAATACACTGGTCAAGTCCTTGATTAAATGTGGTGTGACAGTCTGGAACCCATACTGAGTTTGAAGGGACACAAATGAGGGCATCGGGTAATTTTGATGTTATGAAAGTAAAACTTACGAGCCCATCTGGTGATATGATACATATGGCGTATTCCCTCTTGTTATGAATTATATCCATTTTTGTTTGCATAAATTATCAATAAAAATATTATTACTGATTGAAATCTCTGATATGAGGAATCAGAATGTAGCTTTGCACATTGACAACACCATTGTACCTATGTTTGACATTAATATACATTTAATAGCTGATGCTCAAGACTTCGTTCTTGTTTCTAAAGACTTTGATTGACAGCTACTGACATGTAAGCACCATAGTGCCTGATAGGAGACTCGAGGTTAATACCACACATCAGTGATCGGTGCGAGGTATTTGTCGTAGCAAAGTGAAATATAGGGACACACGTCTTTGGTCAGAACATGAAAATGCCCTTCGTCGACAAATTTCAAGCACCATATCTACCACATCACCACAGCTACCGATATGCAATCACCATAGTGCATGCTAGAAGACTCCAGGCTATTACCAGACACAAACATCCGCAGTCTGCATTAATTAGCTCTGGCTGCAAGGTGAAATATAGCAACACACATGTTTTTGATAGAAATAGGAAAATGAACTACGACGGCCACTTTCAACCACCATATCTCCCACACCCCCATACGTACCGACATCTAACCACTATAGTGCACAATGGGAGATTTGAGGCCACTACCACACACAAATACCAGTGGTCTGCGGTAGGATGTTGTGGCTGAGAAGAGATGCATAGGAACACACGTCTTTGGACGAAATACGAAAGTGCCCCAGGTCGACCACTTTCAACCATATCTCCTAATTCCCCATAGCTACCAACATGAAACCACCATACTGCATGATGGGAGACTTAATCCTACTACCAAACATAAACACCAGTGATCTGTGCTATGTAGTTTTGGCAGCAAAGTGAAATATACGGACACACGTGTCTTTGGTCAAAATATGAAAATATCCTTGATCGACCACTTTTGACCACCGTATCTCCCACAGTTACCAAAATTTGGCCGACATTGTGCATGATTGGTGAATATGCTACTACCACACACAAACATGTGGTCTGCGCTAGGTAATTGTTGCTGAAAAGTGATACATAGAGACACAATATCTTTGGACGAAAGAGCCCCAGGTCAACTTTGAACCACCATATCTCCAACTCCCCCATAGGTACTGACATGCAACCACCATAGTGTATGATGGGAGACTCATTGCTACTACCGCACACAAACACCAGTGGTCTGCGCTATGTAGTTGTGGCAGGAAAGAGAAGGCTTTGGTCGAAATATGGAAAACGCCCTACATTGACCACTTTTAACCACCACACCTCCACAGCTATTGGCATTCAGCCAACATTGTGCATGACAGGAAACTCCATGCTACTACCACACACAAACACCAGTGATCTGTGCTAGGTAGTGGTATAAGATTACAAAATATCCATCAAATGTTATTAACAATAGCATTACAATTAAACAAATACCTTGAAATTCAACAATGATGTTACATCATTTCTCAGGGTTATCTGTATGTCCATTCATTAATCGTAGCAGAACAATGAGATTTTTTTCTAGAGCGACACTGGGCTGATCAATATGATAATGATTTGCCGTGATCATCATATATCGGCAGAGTTACCATTTAGCAGAAGGTTTCAAGTATGCAGCCTGCAGTCATCTGACGTGAACATTCTATTTTCTGCTGGTTGTAGGAGATACACATTCACTCGGATAATGACAAAACACACAATAGCAACCACACATAGCACCAGCGTTAGTCATGGCACTGCTCTTTCTGCAGGCTGGCCACACACCCACCACACAGCTCGCAATTCACTGCAATGTCCCCACCGCGTCACCCTAGCGGCACGCTTCGTTCCTTCACTGAGAGTTACCCAGCCCAAGGTCACATTCCGGAATGCAGCCAGGCAGTTACAGTAGCTCTATTGTTTGCACTGTCTATCCGTGTGAGCTACGGGTTCAGCTTCTCGTAAATGTTTAGATGTAGTGTGGCAATACACTACAATATGGATAGTGACAGTGACATTGTGAAAACTCCATCAAAGAAAAAAAAATGTATGTTAACTTAAGCCTGTGGGAAAATCATAACTCGTGGAATGACCAGCACCATCCAACAACTGCAAACCATATCGTGATCTCTGCAAATTGTAAAATTATTATTATTTTATATATATATATATATATTCTTTCATTTTTTACTTTTATTGCTGCTTCTTTTCATTAACCAATACAATTATACTTTCATCCAAACTTCGCCGTTGTACATACCATCTCTGCTTCTCATCTGTTTTTCATCGTCCAAAGATCTTCCTCCTCCTGTACTGTCCAGAGATTTTCATGTACTTTTCATCTGGTAATAACGCTGCTTGGAACTCTTTGATACAATACTCAAGACACAATAACAACCCGATATAAAACACTTCCCATTGAAACAATATACAAACAAACATTAATTACCAATTATTCAAAACTAAGAGGCTGTGTATTCTTACAAAATGCAAGTTCAGTCTCACTCGTGGGGGAGCTTCCAAATTTAAACAATATTGCACTTAAGTCCATAAATAGAATAAATAGAAAGGGATGGAAGTGAAGGCATTTTCAAATTTAAACCAGCTCTTTGATAGCACCAAGAAGAATTTCCATGAGGTAGCAAATGAGCTAGCAATGGTTTTTTCATACTGTACAACACATTATCAACTTTGAAGTACGGACTCTGTGAATAAATTATGCAAGGAAATTTGTCAAGACTCCATTATTGCCAAGATGCCCTGTGGGTGAACAAAGGAAAAAGCCATTGTTAAAAATATTATGACCTCATTGATATATTAACAGATCGTATAAAATCCAGCAACTTTTTCTCTGCTGCAACTGATGCCTACAATCAGAAGAATCCCCCTTAATGAAGTTAAAAGTAGATCCTTAGATTTTATTGAAAACTGTAGTATTAATAATATACTATACTATACCATTGATAATCCGATAAATAATTCATGGATATGCACACTTAATGTATGGAATGTCTTACCTCTTAATGTTCAGATAATACAAATATGAATTTAGGAAAAAAATGATTCTGTGATGAAACTTCTTAAAAAGACCCTACAAATGTATTCTTAGCAGTAGACCACCTGGCTGCAAACGTGTGAAGACTACATTCATTAACACACCAGGAAAGTTCCTGTTCATTCTACACATCATTACTAGCATCTGTGGATAGGTTTCAACAAACTGGCTATCAATTAAGAGTTATTTCAAAAGTGTGAATAATTTCCATAAAATATTAAAGAAACTTTTCAATAGTTACAATCCAGAAGGGGACTGTATTTTTGAAGCACGTAGCAGCCCCTCCTCCCAGCTAAATTTCTTGAATCTTGCAAACTGTAGCATCATACAAATTGTTATTACAACACAACACCAATGATTGTTGATGTTAATTGTTTGTTTAATGAAATCACTGCATAAATTTACCCATAACCAGCACCAGAATTCAATTTTGACCAAACTATAACTGAGCAAAGAGCTCCTTCTTTCATGAGTTACAAGTTCAGCAACATACTTCCAATTCACTCGACAACTGAACCACCAAAAAATCCGTTTAGAGTTCTTTAACCAAATCAAATATGGTCTGAAATGGGTATGCAACTCAGAAATGCTTCAAAAATTCTGCTCTACACTTTGATGATACTTTTAACCGATTTAAACATTTATAGACTAAAATTTGCTCTGAACTGAAATCAAATTAGCACTGACTAATTCTATTTTCTTTTCTTTTTTACTCACAGTTTTACACTTCGTCAACGTCAAGGTCATTAGAGGTGGGATGAGACTGCGGATAATGAATGGGAAGGAATTTGACAATGACCTTTTGAAGGAAACATCCCGGCATTCGCCTGGAGTGATTAGGGGAAACCACGGAAAACCCAAATGTGGATGCCTGGGCAGGGATTCAAATCGGCGACCTCCTGAATGCAAGGCCAGAGCATTAACCGCTCACCCACCACACTCGGTGACTGATTCTAACAACTGGCTCAAGCAATCTGACTAAAATCGCAAAACGGAAGGCTTTTAATTGCCCTAGACACTTTGTATTTCCCCAAAAATTATAAATTTAAACCAAATTAATAATGTTCCGGATTACACAAAAGATGCAAGATAATTCCCTTTACTTTGCTACATTTAACAATCTCAAAATACTTCAAAACTGACCTAAAATGACATCAAAATGTCTCAGTTTTAAAGATTTTTAACTAAAACATTCTTTTAATCATCTTTTCCACAAATAAAGGTATATATCTAAGAAATTACTGTCTCGTCATAAGACAATATTGGTAAATGTCTCCATATTTTTTGTGTTAGCAAGAATGTCAAGAGAAATGTTGCTAAATAGCAAGAGGTAATGCGAGGGCTTCACATTGGATTTAACACCACATGTACTAAATTATGCTCATTGAAGTATTAATTTTTGTTTATGGATATTTTATCTAGCTTCATGTACTTACAATACTAGAGTCAGATGTGCTCAAAGTGAAGAAAGCAAAATATATAGACCAGCATGATTAATTTTTATATAGATATATTATTATTATTAAATCCTTTTTATTCACTTATATTTTTTTAAACTTCTATTACTATTATTTTTCCTCTTTTAAGGGACGCCTTTTTGTTGTGCTGATTTTTTTTTTTTTACAATTTATTGTTACGTTTATACTATCACCTCCACCTCCAATGGTCATTTGCATTCTGTGTGGGGCTGTGTTGACTGTAGGTGCTTGGGCAAGATTTTTTTTTCCTTATGGTCTTACACCTTGTCGGCGTTGAGGTCATCAGAGGTGGGAAAGGAATGGGATCAAGGAACGGGAAGGAATTCAGCAATGGAATTTTGTCTGGAATGATTTGGGGGAACCATGGAAAACCTAAATCTGGATGTTTGGACCAGGATTCGAACCAGTGCCCTATTGAATTCGAGGCCAGAGTGTTACAACTACCCACCCACCACACTCAGTCTTGCACAACAAGGCCACATGTTTCTATGTAATTGAAAAATGATTTTACCCAAAATATTGTATTTTTCTGTGTTTGTGTACTATTTTTTGCTGCTTCTGTTGCCCCCCCCCCTCTCTCTCTCTCTCTCTCTATCTTTGGTGAGTGTTGGGTATAATTTACCTTTTTTTTCCATTTAAAAATATACAGATAGGAAGAAACAGTTTAACAAGTTTAAAGGATAATTAAAATGCCATTATGATACCCTTAAATGAAAAAAAAGGATTTAAAAATTAAATAGAGCAATACAGAAATATAAATAGTAATTTTATTATAAAATTATTATTTCAGTAACATTAGCTTAATAGTGATGATAAAATACAGCATCCACATGACCAACAGATTCAACTGATGCAACATTAACTGCTGGATTTCTGTCCTAAAACAGAAATTTAAATCAGATAATAACTTCTCTTTCTGGCTGCAACATCTTGGTAAGAAAGAGAGATATCAATATGTTCATTTTGGTGGGAATAAGTATTTAACGATGTCAAAGCTCACTGTCCTGAAACAATATAATATTCAAGCGTTTAAACAAACTAGTTCATGAAAAATTGAAGTGGAAGTGAAATGTCAAAAATTATAGTACAGTCTGGAAGATTAGAAAATGATAGAAATTAATGAAAATACCTTTACATACCTGGCTATTGTTTTTATAAATTCAAGGCTGACAGTACACTTGTATCTTGGGCTGTCAATGCTGGAATTCACCATGGTGAGCAGACGAAGTTTAACTAGAGACGATATCTGCAACAAAAAATTTAAATGATGGCAGCGAAAGCAGGTGTCCTATACATAGATAAAGCTATCCACTCCCCATGTGGACAATAAAGTATACCGTTAACCCTTTTTCATAGGAGATTATCTACTAAAAGTATGAAGAGAGTTAAAAACTTGTAGTAGTTTAAAATAAAAAGGGCTTCAAGATGGTTGATACAGATTAATTCCAAATTATTTTACCCATTCGGACCCACTTCTTCCCCATTAGTACATTGAGTTTATATTCTAAGTAAGAAATCCACCTAATTACTAAGACTTTTGTAACCCCATCTTCTTGTCATTTGTCTTTACTGTTTTCTGATCAATCGACTTTTGCCCTTGGAACTCATTGCCAATTGGGACAATTCTTTCAAGGCAATTCATTCTTAATTACCTTTTTATCTTTTCTCTTCTCACTAACAATACATTTTGTCGTATTAATCACTTTCTGTCCTTTATGAAATACTAGCTCGTACCCGCGACTTCGTACGTGTGGATTAAGAATTTTTTTGCCAGAATTGAATATAGAAAGTTGTTGGTAATGAAGGCTTGGGCTCATACAACACCGAGTCGGCATAATATGACAGGAAAGCTATCACTATATCATTCTACCGTCGAACCAGTCTCTTGAAGAGAATCAGTTTCCAACATATTTCTGTCACCATTCGATAAGGTCTCAAAATTTCGTGACTACAACTATTAAACAGACCAGAGAAAATGTCCAGTGCCCTTCATACAGATTTTCTTGTCAAATTCCATCAACATTGATATAGCCATTTGGTTGTCAAAACGTAACAAAAAGACAGAGACTTACTTCCGTATTTATAGTATTATTACTGCGGTTCTCAAACACGCACTCTCTCTCTCTCTCTCTCTCTCTCTCTCTCTCTCTGACTGCGAGTCACCCCTGAGGGATCAATATAACGTAAAAAAGTGTACACCTACAACATTGCAAGACTACCAACAATTTGCCTCGCATTGCACCCCTAACTTTGTGATATCTACAGTTTAACATTCAATCCGAATAAC
Organism: Vandiemenella viatica; assembly: GCA_031002005.1. Taxonomy (NCBI): domain Eukaryota; kingdom Metazoa; phylum Arthropoda; class Insecta; order Orthoptera; family Morabidae; genus Vandiemenella; species Vandiemenella viatica. The sequence continues at coordinate 261,178,254 of CM061919.1, forward strand.
CTACAGCCCAGGCGTGACTCTTACGATCAAAAACAATTTTTTAAAATCTTAGCCTCCACGGAGATTTGAACCGGAGACCATGACCCAAACATTTGTAAGCAAGCGCTTTATCAACTGAGCCGTCTGGCGGTACACGGAAAAGCAGTATACAGACGTCCATATCCAACACGTGTATCTATCGCCATTCCGCAGTATTTCGAAATTATGAGACAAGATGTATTATTTATACAGATAATTTTTCAACCAAATGTAGACAGTATTTTTCTCCTTGTTTCAAAGGATAAGTGTGCAAAGTTACATCGATATAGGACTAAAACTGTGGATTTGTATGAAGAACAAACAAACAAACATACATACATACATTCATCTTTATATATATAGATGACTCTTACACAATACTCTTGCTGTACCACATGATACCAAAAACTGTGGTTTGTGCTTCACTGTTCATAACAGCAGAGATCTCCCTGACAGGAAAGTTTACTCTGAACTGATGTGGTGGAAAAAACCAGCAGTAACATGCCAACAACCAGCCATTCTCAACCTGAAGTAATTCTCTCCCTCCCTCTCCCCCCCCCCCCCCAACCACGCTTTTCCATTTCTTGCCAGTCATCCCAAGCTCCAATCCCATACTGTGTAAGGCCCTTCTCTTTCCCTTTCACTTGTACTCCTCTTTTTGCACTGTCCCAACAAAAACAATCGCGTATATAAAATTCTTTAATATTTTTATATATGCTGTGTTAAATGTTTATATACCTCTTCCTTGATCATAATTTTTGTTTATTTATTTACACTCCTTTTTCTGATTTTCACACTTAAGAACACAATGCAGTAAATCAAGCAAATCAGAGAACACTGTTAGCCAAAATTTAAAATTCTCAGCTGCTCCTTTTTATAAAAGCTTAGCACTTTAATTCCATGCCAGCAATACTTTTTAAATGTGTCAGTTATGATCTAATCTACACTGGGTATGTAACAGAGTAACAAAATCATTTTTTGTATAAAGTAAATGAGCTCAAAGAAACCAGCATTAAAACTAGGATTAAACATGCCAAATATTTGTTATAACAAGTTTTCCTCTTTTATCTGAAATTCATTTAATTAAAGACTTTTAATGCTACATGAAATAACCTTCAACTATAGCAATATTAATGACTATAAAATACTGTAAAAAACTTGAATGCTTTTTAGTGCTCATTTCTCAGTATTCTCATGTTCCTAATACTCCCTTTCTTCCCAAGTACCCATGGCAAAAATGAATCCATTCAATATTTCAACAAGATGACAAGATCTCCCAATCTGTTTAGTTGACTTTGCAGGTGGAACCAATTTTTTGAGACCTGACACTTCAGTCTTCTTGCTGTGGGAGAACACTAAAGAAAGTCACAGCAAGGTGACCAGAACATCAATTTAAAAATAAAAATGTGGTTTCATAAAACCCACATTCGTTCCAGTCACTGATTTTCTCAGGTCTCAAATCCACAACCTTGTGTTATGGTTGTGATGAGTTGTAAGGATACAGAGGATATAAATCCAAATTTCAAAAACAAATATAACCACTCCTTCATGTGGTACGTCATGTTCTCACAGACAAGGTTCTACCAACTGATATGATTCGTCCACTGCGTTCCAACAAATGATCAGGAGTAAAATGTGATACAGAGAAACCTTATTGACATTGTGATTAGAAAAAGCCCCTCAAGGCATACACGCCAAAAACGATGAGAAGAATGTAGAAAGCATGAGGAAACCACTCCAAAACATTATCCTTGGATCATGTATAATACTCCAGAGACTAAATAGTTCCAAAAATGGATATTCAGATGGGGACTACACAAGGAGGAGTTATCAAAATTAATAACATCTTAACTCTTTTGTAACAGTCTGTGTTTTAGGTGTGCATTGTAAGTAGTCTGAATAATGGAGATTTTTATTTAAAAAAATTAATTACCTAATAAATGCGCTGGAGCACATGCTCCGGTGACAATTCCTTATTAAACTTTTGGCAGGAACGCATAACATTTTTTTTTACTCAAGACGGAAAATTGATTCAGCTGGACCATTGTTGGGATTATGAAAGGTCATCTACAAGACCTCTAGATAATACAAACTAATTAGTACATAAGCTATCAATGAAGCTACTAGGAACAAAAAAATGGGAGAAAATGAGTTATCAAGAAAAAATTGGTGACAGGTTAATTTAGATAACTACCGAAGCCAACCTCATAAATACAAGTGTATATGCTTTCTTCACAAGATGATGATGATGATAAAATCTATGGGATACACGAAAATTTACGCTAAATTGTTTATTGGAAACCTACTTCTGAAACTGTAATTAAATCATACCCGAGATAAACTGATCAGAAATCTTCAAGAAGTGAACTGCTGAAATTTTAGAGCTAAGAAGTGACAATAGAACTGATGATTTGTGTGGAAGCCTTTTCCTTCAAAGGAGTCATATGGCCAAAAAAAAAAAAAAAAACAAGAAAAAAACACTATAACCTGGATGAAAACTCTTGGATCAAAGTAGAAATTTTGGAACTGTTGAAATGTTCAAGAAAAGCAGGTATGGGAGATTTTAGAAAATCATATGAACAGAAAACTGAAGGAAAATCATGTAAAACTGGCTGCAAGAAAAATGTTAAGAGATGAAGAAGGAAGTGATTGAATATACAGCATACACAAGGAGCAAATAGAATTTTGGACAAGAAAAGATGAACAGACTTTAAGCAAGCTGAAGGGTAACCTTCCAGCCACCAACTTTGTTAAGTAATGGGATTACTCTATATTTGGTTACTTTTCAAGTGGCCCAAAACCTTTTTCCTTTTATAATCCTCATAAGAAGTCCATTTATTATATAAAATTTCAGTTTTATATTTTTGTTTCAATATCTTCTGAAATGTTTTCAGCATGAAACATATGAGTGATTGTAATGAAGTTGGAGGAAAAGTCATTCAGCTCTCACTTGTCTTATAAACATGAAATTTTCACTTCTACATTTTTATTATTTTATGGATTCGGGTCTGTTCTCCAAGTTCATTTTGTCTCCTTATTTCAGTTTGTATTTTTCCTGTTCCACTACTTTTCAGGCAGTCTGCAACTGCTTGTTGATCTGAGTTGTCAGTAACCCCGTCATAACAATGCTGTGTATTTCCTGTTTAGCTGTTGTCAATGGGTTAAAACACCAAAATTTCATAACTTTTTTATGCTCATTTTTTGATCTGCACCGGTGGTCTTCCTTGTTTATTTATATTTTGGTGGTGTCTGTGTCGAGATCTACTACAAGATTTTTTCTTTAAATCTAATGTCAAATTTAAAAAAAAAAATCATATAATGGTGTAATTTACTCACGAGTTAGATAATTATATTAATAAGAAAAGATAGGGAAATTAAGCCACCACATACCAAAGTGGACTGATGCAATGAGAGGGAACACTAATGCTGACAAACAACTACACAATATTTCAGCATCTGCCTTGTTCACAAATAGAAAAACGGGCCATTAGGCTCGGAACCTTTGTGCACAACGAACGTTACCTAATGACTACACCGTGTAGTGGGGGAGGGGGGGGGGACGGCTAAGGAGTAGACTATCGATATCGGTATGCAATGTCTGAGATAATATATTTAATATATTGGCAGGCGATGGTAAAATGAGAAAATGCAGGGGGCCTCTCTCCTCAGTCCATCTCCCTCCTGACTCCGCAGAATCCCAGCACTCCCACACTGTATCTTCTTCCTAAGATCACAAGACTGGTAATCCTGGGCGACCTATAGTTGCGGCATATGGATCGCCCACTGAAAGGATTTCAGCTTTTGTGGATCAACATCTCCAACCCTTTGTCCAAAATCTCCCTCCTACGTGAAAGACACTCCCATTTCCTTGAACGCTTATCGACAATCCACACACCTCTACCTCCAGACTCCTTCCTGGTCTCAATTGATGTAACTTCCCTTTATACCAACATTCCACATAGTCCTGGGCCTCAGTGCCCTAGAATACTACCTAGACCGCCACATAGCCTGCCTAGTACATACTTCATTTCAACCTTGGCCCATATAGTTCTCTCCAAAAATTTCTTTACCTTTAATTCTGTAGTATATCACCAAATCCGCGGTACCGCCATGGGCACCCGCATGGCCCCATCCTATGCCAACTTATTCCTTGGTCGTCAGGAGGAACGTTTCCTGAACAACACTCCCTTTAAACCCACTGTGTGGTTCAGATACATAGATGACATATTTATGATCTGGACCCACAGCGAAAACCACCTCCTTGAATTCCTCCACTCCCTTAACAATAGCAACATACAACAATTCCATCAATTTCACCTGGACTTACTCCCGCTCACACATCACATTCCTCGATGTTGACATCATGCTCAGGCACGGTGTCCTTCATACCGCAGTCCACATCAAACCCACTAATTTACAGCAGTATCTACACTTTGATAGCTGCCATCCATTCCATACCAAACGTTCCCTCCCATACAGCCTTGCCATCCGTGGAAGTCGCATTTGCTCTGACGCTCATTCTCTCCATCAATACTCACAAAACCTATCCCAAGCCCTTATTTCCCGTTGTTACCCCAGGGATCTTGTACATAAACAGATCTCCCGCGCGATCAACCACCCTCCACGTAACCACTCTCACTTGTCTCCTACAAAAACCAACCATAGCCCTGCCTTTGTCACTCAGTTCTCTCCTGGCCTCGAGTCCATCAACCATATCTTGCGACAGGGGTATGACTTCCTTCGCTCATTACCCAAAATTCTACCCAATGTCCCTCGTGCATGTTTTAGCAGACCACCCAATCTTAAGAACATCTTAGTCCACAAATACCCTCCGTTAGACTCTCCAAAAGCACCATATGGATCTTATCCTTGTAATAGACCCCGTGTAAAACCTGCAGCATGCTTCCACCCACCACTACATATTCCAACCCACCACAGGAGAAACTTTCCCCATTATTGGACATGCCACCTGTTCAACCACTCACTCATATACCAACTAACTTGCCGCTTTTGCACCAGTTCTTACATAGGCCTCACCACACAGCAACTCTCTGTTAGAATGAATGGCCACAGACAAACAGTCCATACTCGTAACCTGTACCTTCCAGTACCAGAACATGCCAATAGCCATGATTCCAACAACCTCAACGACTGTTTTACTGTGAGAGCAGTCAGAGTTTTCCCTGACAGCACCACTGCAGCAGAACTCCGGAGATGGGAACTAGCGTACCAGAATATCCTGGATACGACACACACCTGGACTTAACCACCGTTAAATTCCAATTAACCCATCACTACCTTTTTTTTTTCTTTCCCCGCCATGTTTATACCGTACCATTACTACATTTGCTCATTTTACCATCGCCTGCCAATATATTAAATATATTATCTCAGACATTGTATACCGATATCGATAGTCTACTCCTTATCCGTTCCCCCCCCCCCCCCCCCACTACACGGTTAGTCATTAGGTAACGTTCGTTGTGCACACACGTTCCGAGCCTAATGGCCCGTTTTTCTATTTGTGAGCAAGGCATGCCGAAATATTGTGTAGTTGTTTGTCAGCATTAGTGTTCTCTCATCGCATCCGTCCACTTTGGTATGTGGTGGGTTAATTTCCCTTTCTTTTCTTATTTATATCGCCTAGAAGCCGCTTCCATTTTCCTTAGTTGCATCAGATAATTTAATTAGTATTTTATTCAAACAAATGAAATGACACTACTCAGAATAATTTTGAGATATTACTTCTAACATTTCCTTTGACTGATATATGGAGGTTTTCTGCAAAAATGACATGAAATATCAATAGGAACTATTAGAACAGAAAAGGTTCAAGAATGTGTTTACTTACCTGGACATAGAGATTTACGGTAAAACTAACATCACCATCTACAATAGAATAAAATATAGCCAACAGTCTGTCCACTGTAAATGGTTTGGGACCAAGTAGCATATCACTCAGAATATCATTCTTTGACCTGTTGATTCTCTTCTTCTTTCTTTTTCTACTGTACTTCATAAAAAGTGCTTTGTCCAGTTTGGAAGGGATGTATGATGCCAAGTAAGCAGCATCAGAAAATATTTGCTGTAGTACGGAAGCTCAAAGCTCAAAGCAAATTCCTCAGATGAAATCCGCTCCTGATTTCTGGAGGAGGAAAAACACAATTAATCAACTATCTATTATACTGCATGATAATACATTAAAACGTAAGGTATCACTTACAAGGCAGTTTTTAATCAGCTAACCTTATTTTTACAAATTTAATCCTTTTCAGTAGTGGTATTATGCTTATTTTTTACAAGGAAATAATAATGTAATAAAGCATAGTGAAAATTCCTGAATGCAAATGTGATGACGCAAACACAGTTTCATAACAATTTTATTTTGCAGTGACTTTTTTCATTATTTCCAAATAGAGCAAAGGAACTGTTTAATGATTTGAATAAGAACACAGGGAGAAAGTAAAGCAATGCCTGCCATACACAAGGTACTTAAATATTGCTGTAAATAATTATGGCGAAGGAAAGCATAAGACTGGATCATACTTCAACACATGAAATGTGTTGACATCAGCTATATGTAATTAAAACAATTCAAGAATTTGAAACACTATTCTCATTCATATTTCGTTCCAAAGTGCTAACCATTTCAATAAAATAGCATCATTCCTCAAAACATAACATACATCTTTCTACTGATCTGTTAAGTTTTATGCCTCTTGATGGTTTAAGGTCTTCATATCGAATTGAATTGAATGATGGAATGCACGCTCCAGCGGCAAACTGTTCATTCTTTTGAGAATTGGTCATTAGAGAAGCCAATAGAAATACGGCTGAACAATGACACGATTAACAGAGACATGGTTCTGTGACTCGGTGACACATGGAAGTCTGCTTTATCTATGCTTAGACAACAACATTTCAAAACAAAAGGATAGTGAGGCTCCACCAGAAAATAAACTATAATAACCGCTCACAGCCGGATTATTTCCACCCGGCAATACTGAGCCACAGCTGGCAGGAACAATGGAGCAGGGTGGTGGGGAGAGGTTGGAGTGCTAGGCTTTATAACACGTGTTGATGATTGCAGCTCAGGTTGTCACAGTGCGAGCTTCAGACCTGAAGATGGTGGCAGAGTATGCCACCAAAAGCTCAGCTTTCATTAACATCACCCAGCAGCCGATTATTTCAACAGTATACTAATTACAAACACTAATTAAAACTATGCCAAAATGTATAGAATCATGAAAGTAATTATTACTAGGCTTAGTAAAAGAACTTGAAATGAAATGAACAACTGAAATAAGTCAAAAAAGGTCTCCTTCTATTGCTGTCTCACAATTACAAATAAAAAGAGTTTAATCTAATATAGGCAGGCTGAAACACGTTTGTCCCATTACAAAGTGTATCACACATGCATTACAGAGGGATCCGTAGTGTTATGATTATTTGAGTTAACTTTAGTTTGCGGTATAGTGAATATATTAATGTGCATACAGTAGAAGTTTGGATTTTCAAGCAGAACTACCAGTGGAGGTTGTGGTTAGTTTGAAATGTAGCCTAGATCAGAATGGAAGTTAATTTCATGACCCCATGATCTTACTGACACCATTACTTTATATGGATGTAAGTAGTTCCACCTGCATCATGAAACATGTGGTCTGGACCAGATTTACAACTGACATTACACAGAACAGCAAAAGAATTAGGATTGCAATCAAGAGCATATCCAGCACCAAAACTAGAGGGGGGGGGCAAGATTCGAACTGTGGGGGGGGGGGCTACTCATACTGGTTTTGGGGACAGAAACATGACGATTTCTTACAAAATGAAACTCAAATTATTTTTTTATTGATTAATATAGTAATCTAACCACTTAATCTAAGGACCTACTATGTAGTTAATTAAGATTTTTCAATAACGGTGTTCTTTCACGAAATTTTGATGCACAATCTTCAGGCATAATCCAGTTAATCTTTCCTCTCCCAAAGTGCACCTGAGCCAGTTCTTTCACTCGTTGAAGCATACTGAAGGCAACTTAATTTTTCTTCTAGGGGTTGAGGGGCAAGGGGGGGGGGGCAGCAGGATACGCCCATGATTGCAATATTTATTTTTAATCTTCTTTGGTTTCATTAGCACCATTACTGATGTCATTAATTCACCTGATTGTAGGTAGTACTAACTGTACTACAGTGTAGTAGTACCGGGCTACCTTGCCCACCTTTGTTAACATTAATTTGATTTTCTGGGACAGTCGTATTTTTTATTTCTATTGTTGAGCTTCTGGCTGACATCTTGCAGCCTTGGCCAGAGATACTACATTTGCTTACTTAGCATCAGGCACCAAGTGCCACAGAGTACTTAACTGAAGTGGTGCCCTAGAGAAGTGAAGGGGGCAACAGATAACAACTTCTACAATGAAAGAGGCCTAGTACTCTATGACAGTTGGCACTCATTAAGTAAACAAACGTAGCATCTCTGATGAAGGCTGCAGAATGTCAACTGCAAGCTAAGCAATGGAATTTAAAATTGTGGCATCTCCGGAAAATCAATATAATACTACCAGTTATGTCGACGTCTTACTCAAGGTTTGATAAGAACACACAGCACTACACTCAATTATTTTTTTTGGTAGTGGAGAGTAATTGACTGTAATACCTTTCCAGCCTATATCACTAGAGAACCAAAGCTGCCATTGTTTGCATCTAGTCAAAATTGATGTGGTTCATAATACAGCACTAATTTATCAACATTTATATTGCTGTAGCTATTGTTTTGTTTCTTGCATGTTCATTTATCATAAAATTCTGTGATTTCAGGATATTTTCACCAGATAACACAAACATAGTAGTTTATTTAGCCATTAATAGTTTCAAATTTTACAAGAGACACAACGCAATGGATATTTTTCTTCCATTGAAGTACAGTATTTTGATAGCACAAAACATCAAATATCCACCATATATTTAGCTCCTTAAATCCTAATATTCTTCTTCACCTACAAATACAGCTACAACTTCTTTTCTTTTTTTTTCTCTCTCTCATTAAAATAGCACTTCTGCCTTTATGTCGTTGAGATTATTACAACTGTGAGAAAAAAGATTTCAGTTGTGGCTTTTGAATGTACCATTCCAGGAGTGATTTCAAATGCCAATCTTGATAATTAACTACCCCCACTGGGCTCACACCTCTTATTTTACTTTCATCACAAGTCAAATGTACATTCCACTACACCTGCTGGAAACTGGACAATTCACCAGATGTCTTGTTTTTTTTTTTTTTTTTTTTTTTTTTTTTTTTTTTTTTTTTTACTTGTGGCTTTACGCTTCTTCATAGTTGAGGTCATTAAGAGGTAGGATGGGACTGGGGGACAAGAAACGGGAAGGAATTCGGCCATGGTCTTTTGTAGGAAGCATTTCGGCATTCGCCTGGAGTGATTTGGGGAAACCATGGAAAACCCAAATCTGGATGCCCGGACGGGGATTCGAACCAGCGTCGTCCTGAATGTGAGGCCAGAACACTAACCACTCACCCACCACACTCGGTCAGACGTCTTGTTTCGTCTTCTGGCTTAATATCCCTTTCTCCCATGTATAAAGAACCCTATCAGCAAAGAACCATTATCTATAAAGAAGGCATCCTGATCCCTGTTATCCACATCCAAACCTAAATCTCAGTGGAACTTCCAGAAAGCGAACTATGAAGCCTAAGCAAAGTACACTAATGTTAACATTAGGTGGATCACAGCAGTCCCAGAGAATTATGCAAGATCTGTAGGGCTGATAAAAGCAGTAGCAAAGAGAGTATCCCTCAAGGTTTTTGGAATGGAGTGAGGAGTCAAGGAGACTTGGGGAAGGATTCGAGGAAATGGTTCTCATGAGAAGACAACAAAACTCTTGAAATCTATTGACCATCCTAGGAAAGAAAAATGGATAAAAACTGTTAAAAATAAGAATTTTATCCATTCCGGCAGAAAAGCCTGGTCTCTCATTTGTAAATTAGATCCTACACCAATACCCTCAAGGAAACAAGCATGTGACATCAGTAGCAAATTACTTTTATATCTTCTGAACAAAAAAAGGACAATTAATTCACTAGACAGTTCAAATCTAAAATTAAGTGTAAAAAGTGCAAAACTCAACTTCATGCCATCTACTCCCATCCATTTACATTACAAGAGGTTAAATAAGGTTTAAAAACTCTTCAAATTGGGAAGTTGCACAATTAGATGGGATGTGTCCAGAAGTACTACAAAAAATATGCAGACCATCTAAAATTTGTTGGCTTGCTTCTTTCTTCAACTCAATACAGCAACCAGGAAAGTTTCATCAAGTCTTCGAAAGGGGAAAAAAAAAATCATTGTCTTACTCAAACCGGAAAAGATCCAAACCTTCCACAAAAGTTACCATCTGATAGCTCTACACTGCCTCACTTACAAACTGTTGTAAAGCCTTGTTTTGAACTGAATGGCTTATGCCTGGTTCAACAAGCAGGATTCCACACCAGCTGGCAGAAGAGTACCAGAAGAAAATTAAAAATATATCTATCTTCCTAGATCTTTCGGCAGTATACAATAGTGGGGCTATTACTTAAACTGCTCAAAGCTGTTCCTTGCAGAAAGATAACTTTATTCGAAAATATGTTTTAGCAAATGCCTGTTCAAAGTGTATACTGAGTACAGTGGCAACAGATTTCACAAATAAATTGTGATCTATGACAGGTTTTGGTTCTCTTCATTACACTCCATACACTCACGATCTATCAGACACTGTATCTCACAAGTTTATATATGCTGATATATTACTTAAAAAAACTAACTTCACAGAGCCCGAAGAAATCCTGGTCCATGACCATCAGCAAATTGAACCTGCTTTAGATGATGGCAGCTTCAGCCTAATCTGCAGAAAACAGAAGAAGCTACATTCCACCTGAACAACAAACAATGAACTACCAGCCAATTATAATTTCCAGAGACCAGATGCTGCAATCTAACAGTACCACAAAATTCCTGGGAATAAGATTAGACACCTTCACAACACAGCTACAAAGCAAAAAGTGGAAACAATCTACTTCAGTGGCTGGCTGGTATTTCATGGGTAATTAATGTAAAAACATTAGGAACAACATATTAGTCTTGGTCTTGATTTACTTCTCAGAGAATACTGCTTTAGTGTGTGTCCCAAGAACTCTCTCGCCCAGATAGTTTGACATTCAGCCTCCAAAACCAAGCACATAACTGATGCCATTTCTCTCTACCCTAGTTCAGTGGCTGCCAGTGCTTTACCACCGGTAACATATATTGCAATAAATGTGGAACTATTCAACCCCTGTGACCATATTCAAAACACGATCATGGGCTTACGCTAGTAATAAATAACTTCAAATCTACAACAATTATGTTTAGCGTAAAGAAGTGATTAGTTTGGCAAGTTGGCAGTACTTTAAAGGGGTTAGTCAGATTGGAAGGCTGTGCAAATAGGGAAAGGCATGAGGAAGTCTGTGGCAGAGATCCATCGATTTCCTGGTACTCACTGCGTACATCTGTGCCATCTTATACAATTTAAATACTGAGTAATTGCTACTAATGGGGAGAACTCGAACAGCATGAAACA
>CM061919.1:261190883-261214893 GCA_031002005.1 Vandiemenella viatica
TGATACTCTATCCATAAGATATTGTAAACATTCCTGACTGTCAGCAAAAATGACTGTGTCATCTGCGTAACGAATGTTTTTTATTACTTTCCATTCGACAGCACTCCCATCTCCACATGACTCAACGCCTCCCTAAAGATATAATCTGAATAGATATTAAATAATAAGGGGGACAGGATACAACCTTGTCTTACACCATGAAGAGTTTTTACTTCATCCGTATTTTCTCCCTTCAGTCTCACATGAGCAGACTGGTTCCAGTACAGGTTAACAATAATTCTCAGGTTTCGAATTCTAACAGTACTTAAACAATTAAAATCATATCCAAACAATCAGAATTTGTAGAAAATCGTTTACAATCATCATAAAACACACGGAAATCATCATCATTCATTAATTTTAAATGCGATGGATTTTTTTTTAAAACTGCTTAACGTCTCTTAACAGCGAGGTCTTTAGAGACGGGAAAGGATGGGGGCAAGGAATGGGAAGGAATTCGGCCATGGCCTTTTGAAGGAAGCATCCCGGCATTTGCCTGGAGTGATTTGGGGAAACCATGGAAAACCCAAATCTGGATGCCCGGACGGGGATTCGAACCGCCGTCCTCCCGAATGCGAGGCGAGAACGCTAACCGTTACACCGCCCCGCTCGGTCGCCGGTTCGAATCTCAGTCCACGCATCCAGATTTACATTTTTCCATGGTTTCCCCAAATCACTCCAGACGAATGCCGGTATGTTTCTTTCAAAAGGCAATGGCCGAATTGCTTCCAGTTCCTTGTCCCAAATCCCACCCCACCACTAATGACCTCGACGTCGACGAGGCGTAAAAACATAAAAAACAGTTTATCCCCTCTTTTTTTCGTATCGGCTCTGGCGGACCACCAGACACCGGCACCTGTGCTCATGCAACAGGTGAGTGATCATGTGACCCGCCCACGAGAGAACTGGATTTACCAGATCCGGAGCATTCACACACTATCGGAGGCTTATTGTGTCACCATCTGTTTGCAAAACTTGTTTCTATTGTCTTTGTGTGATAAGTGTATTTTTGTTTATAAAATCTGTAGTTTATGAAATCAGGGTGGCGGGTACTTGGATGTCTGGACTGGCGACCGGTCCTGTTGCGCGTGCACGGTCCAGCATGGCGACGCCGTAAAGCGCGCAGTCACGCAGACGGGCTATTTAACCCTTTTTTAGTATACTTTTTACCATCTCAAATGTTTCGATGTAAATTATCCCTTGCCCTCCATTTACGAGGGTGAGTCAAATAAAGCCTTAAATATTTTTTTTTATATTATTTATTGTGCAGAAGTGGTACTTTTAAACATAATCTCCCCCACGCTCAATGCAAGTCCTCCAGCACTTATAAAGTGCATAAATTCCTTTAGAAAACAATTCTTTTGGTAGTCCGCGCAACCACTCATCAGAACGGAACTTCTTTCCTCCCATTGCTTCTTTGAGTGGTCCAAACATTTGGAAATCACGTGGGGCAAGGTCTGGTGATTATGGTGGATGAGGAAGATACTCAAAATACAGGTCTGTGATTGTTGCAACTGTTGTACGGGCAGTGTGGGGCCTTGCATTGTCATGTTGCAAAAGGACAGCAATCCACGTAGCTTTGATTTGATTGCAGGCCGAAGATGATTTTTTAGGAGATCTGTGTATGATGCACTGGTGACAGTGGTCCATCTAGGCACGTAATGCTCCAAAATGACGCCTTTTCGTCCCAGAAGAGAGTCAGCATAACCTTCCCTGCTGATGGTCCTGTCCGAAACGTCTTTGGTTTTGGTGATGAGGAATGGCGCCATTCCTTGCTCGCTCTCTTCGTTTCCGGTTGGTGGAAGTGAACCCAGTCTCCAGTAACGATTCTTGCAAGGAAGCCATCACCTTCTCGTTCAAAGCGCCGAAGAAGTTCTTCACAAGCATCAACACGTCGTTCTCTCATTTCAGGAGTCAGCTGTCGTGGCACCCATCTTGCAGACACTTTGTGAAACTGGAGCACATCATGCACAATGTGGTGTGCTGAACCATGACTAATCTTTAAACACGCTGCAATTTCATTCAGTGTCACTCGGCGGTTTTCCATCACTATGGCTTCAACTGCTGCAATGTTCTGTGGAGTCACAACTCGCTGTGCCTGACCTGGACGAGGAGCATCTACCACTGAAGTCACACCATTTGCGAACTTCCTACTCCATTCGTAGACTTGCTGCTGTGACAAACATGCATCACCGTACTGAACCTTCATTCTTCGATTAATTTCAGTAGGTTTCACACCTTCACTACTTAAGAACCGAATAACAGAACGCTGTTCTTCCCTGGTGCAAGTCTCAAGTGGTGCAGCCATCTTTATACTGATACTGCGACGGTATTTGTGCATCTGTACTATGCTGCCACCTACAGGCCATTCTGCACGCTGCTTGTAGCACGCTTACCAACTTACAGGATAACGGTGCGAAATTTCAATTTTTTATTACAAATTTAAAGTTTTCATTTGACTCACCCTCGTATCTTCGCCCTTTGCGAATTATAAATTCTTTAGACGTTTTTGGTGAATTATTCATCAGTCTCGTTGGTAACTCGTTCCAATCCTTGGCCCCTTTACTTGCAAAAGAAAATTTTTCCATTTCCTCTCCCTTATGCCAAAGATCGAGTGTCAGCTCGTGGCCATGGTTAATCTCTTGGAGAGGACAACTGGACCCCGCAGGTGACGCATAGTTGGTGAGAAGAGAGAGAAAATGGAGAGGCTTTAGCGTAAAGCAGACCCGACCAGTGGGTAGAAACTATTGACGATAAGAGAATAGAACAGAGAAAATGTAGCATCAAATCATGCGAGCTGTTAGGTGTAGATCTAATAGAGGATTCCTTCATGTTCATGCTTGTTCAATCGCGTATCATATGAGACAACAGCCAATATTTAAAACTGTCTAGAGTTAGAACAAGCAAGCAGGAAACGTTTTGTGAAACCGTGGGATGAAGTGCACCGGAATAGTGCGTTGGTTGCTATGTTTAGAGCACTAACCCTCATTTCAGTTGTAGAAATGATGTGGGACAGTTAGAGTTTAAATTTACTCCTCAAAAGGGACCAACCGAAATACAGCTTTACCTATACACCTCAACAGGAGTTCTGGTGAAAGCTTCAAAGGTGCCAACAAAACAATAACATTGTAAAAGTAATTTAAAATTCGGTCAGGAAAGCGATTTAAATGTCACCACGCTAGACAGTAGATGGCAGCAATATAAGCAATATAGGAAACGGGAAACTGGAAATATTTTCCGTCATAATTCTCTAAATCAGTTATAACATTTTCTAAATTCATTTATTACCACAACACTGGATAGTACTCATCGTCATAGCTGATAGTAATCTATAAATTTTCAATCCTCTGTCATTAAGATATGATATCCGACATGAAATCAGAGGCTGGTATTATGAAAGATCATAAAAAATTGGCCATTATTTAAATGCTAAATCCCAATATAATTTATGGCAGGAAACATGGAAGTGCTATGAAACAAGCTGTTATTAATATTGCAATCATAGTCAAAAGACGTGGAGCATATGGCCTAGTGTCCATTTCACTGCATACCTATTACTTTAACTTTAAATTCTTCAATTGTTTGTGCAGACTTGTGAATGTCAATGTTCAATGTCCAACAGTAATGTTACTTAGATTCAGAAGAATACAGCTGGGATGCCCTCAGATCAAGCACAGTAAATACAGAAGCGCTCTGAAAAAAAAAAAAAAAACAAACAAATAATTGGCAAACATTGGCGACAGAGAGACGAACCAGGAAGATTTATTTCCGCAGTCACGCACCTTAACCGCTCAGCCTCCAGATCGCAACAGATATATGTAAACATTAGCATGTCGGTGACCCATCTTAAATCGCCCAACGCGCTTACAAAAGTTTCACTTCAAAAACTAAAAATCTAACTTAGTCCACAACCCGAAGGTTGGTCGAATATTCCCGAAGGATATGTATCAAGCTATTGTGTCGCAGGCTGGTAGGCCAATTCCTTTCCTCAGGAGCCTACAGCTTAACGTGCAATCAGAACCACTGAACCTCTAGGCGTAGCACATATAATCAAATACACCTCCTAAAAATACCTGTTAATCACGTGATTTGAACCTGCGACCGGAAAGAGAAACTTTCGAAAGTAAGCGCCTTAATCGCTGTGCTACCTAGTGTTGTAAAAAAAAAAACAGTTTTTTTTTCTGACGTGAAAAACATAACATGAAAAAAAAACTGTGAAAAAAAATGTTTTTTTCTGGGACATGTTTTTTTTCATAACTACTCAATTTCAAATTTTTAAGGCATTTATCGTTTAATATGACTGTTTTAAAGTTTATACTAAGTACTTATCTTACTTTTAAATCTACTATATTTTACTGGTTCAGTAGAAAAAAAAAAATACAAAAATATTGGTAACATTGACTGAAGTTTTCTTTTACGAATGGGGACTTCCCGAAACGGATAGGCTGAGTGAGAAGGAATCCCCGTTCCCCATTGTTTGGATTGATACTCTCTATTTGAACTAGTACTGCCAGGCCCTACAAATTTATCTGTAAACCTATGAATCTTTTCAAAAAATTACGAAATTTACCTCTTTTTTTTATTACTTGTTGTGCTTTCCTTATATTCGTATACTTGTTAAACTCGCAGCGTATAGTGATACTGAGTCATTGTCAGTAATTATGAATAATTTCCTTGCAACCGTTGGCGTAAACCAACTATTGAAAACAAATAAAGCTGCTATTTTGTATGATAATAGATTTAAATTCAGACTTAAAAGACCGTAATACAGAACTATCGGCGCAGTCTTCATTCACAGTGTGTACTTTGCTCACAATTTAAAATTGCAATCTCAAAAGCTTTTGCATGCAATACAACCAGTAAAAGAAAATGTAACTATTTCTGAAGTTATGTATCTAGAGGGGATAGAAGAAGAAACAGAAAATTCCGACTCCGACCGAAATAGTGTTGGTAGTACTGATACTAGTGAATGTGGTACCGACATAGAGGATGAATAAAAATTTATGTTACCTATATAGATACGTTTATGAATCATTATATAAGATATTATATGATTTAGTAAGGCTTTAAACACAAATGTAAAGTGTAAGTTCCATAAGTTCTATAATTTATCAAATATATTGTTTTATGAAAAAAAAAAAATTTAGAAAAAAAACAAGGGTGCTAGGTTTTTTGTCCACTTAATTCTCAGCATCCTTCTATAGCACTACATTTCAAATGCTTGAATTTTCCTTCTTTCTGGTATTCCAAAAGTCCCTGCTTCGTTATCATAATGTGCTGTGCTCCACACATAGAATTTTAAAATTCTTTCTGAGTCCTAGATTATTATTTGAAACTTTTTCATGAAAGCTCTTTTCGCTAGTGCTATTCTGCTTTTAACATCATCCTGCTTAGACCATCGGTTGTAATTTTATTGCCTAAGTATCAAAATTCGCTAACTTCTGCTATCGCATCCTACTATATTTTTATATTTAATCTACAGTTATTGGTATCATTTCTGCTACATTTCATCACTTTTGTCTTGCTTTGGTTTATATTCAGTCCAAAGTCTTCCTTCAGTATTTTGTTCATGGCATTCAATAACTTCTCGATATGCTCGGCCTGTTCTGCTAACAAGACAATTTCATCAGTAAACCGTAGCGTACTGATTTTTTCTCCTTAAGCACTTACGCCACATTAAAATGTTTCTTTCACATCCTTGATTGCTTCTTCTACGTACAAGTTAAATATTAATAGGGATAGACTAAAACCTTGTCTCACACCCTTTTTAACTAATACATCTCTCTCATGGTTCTCTACTTTTATTACAGCTACTTGATTTTTATATAGTTTCTTCTATCTCGATATTTTAGACCTGATTTCTTTAAAATTTTGCATATCTTGTCCCAGCTAACAATATCAAAAGTTTATTTCTATATCAACAAACGCCATAAAAGTATCTTTGTTTTTCTTGATCCGCCCTTAAGGCCAGAATCGCTTCTCTTATACAGTAGAAGTCCGATTATGCGAGGTAAACGGGACCGGGACCACCTCGGATAACGAATAACTCTGATAACCGGAGGTCAAGGAAAGAGGTTACAATTAATCAAAAAACGTATTAAAACTGAAATAATACAATTAATTTATAGTGTAAAACTAATGTGTGAAGCAATAAAGTTGCGATACACGCAAGCGCTACACTACCACACTTAATATCGTACACACTCTAGTTGGAAAAATATTCCATATCTTCATAAACGCTCCCTATCATATTTCAAAAATTTGCCTTGGTTAACCCGGCGGCTCGGATAATCGGAACTCGGATAACAGGACTTTTACTGTACCGCGACATTTCATAAACCCAAACTGATCTTCACTTCACCTACTATCCCTTCTACTACACTATCTTTTTTTTATTATTATTTTAATGTGATTAAGGAATCAAATCTTTTCTGTACGATATATCACGTACATCGATGGTAAAAATCTCCATCGTATTCACGTAGAGAAAGAACGCCTCGAGGGAGAACGTATCGGTCAATGCGCCAGTGAAAGTTCTGGAAGGTCGGTAATCGAACGGGGGACCTCTAGACTTTGGAGAACAATCTCTGGCCGGAAACAAAAGTTTTGGCGGGTGAGGATATGGTAGCGGTGAAGGACGGCGTGAGGCTGCGGGGGGCTGTGTGGACACTGTGGGAGGCGCCTCCTCGGCAAGGTGAAGGCGACCGCGGCGTCCTTGAGTGAGAGTGCGCGGGTCACTCACTTTCCCTCGCGACCCAAAAGCGGCGCCCGCCACTCCAGGCTCCAGTCCACCTCTGGCGTCGGAGCCGTGCAACAGGTGAGCAAAGCTGCTATCCTGCACATCCATACTAAACACCAAACAGTTCTTACTGACTATATTTTGTTATTTCTGTTTCAGTTTTAATATTTCTCATTAAATTAGCGAGTGAAGCGAGCAAATTCTTTGCTGTAACTTGGCGAAAATCGTGTTATCTTTTTATTCTGTTTGTTTGTAACGTAAATTTTGTTTTTAACAAATAGTCCAATTTTCATTTAAAAAATTTGACATGTAACGAGTTGAAATATGAGCTAACGGCTTTACAGGTTCACATATATATATATAATATATAATCTTAAAAATAGAAAACATTTCTCACCAATTTTCGACACTCGTAAATTTATACTGCATGGCGAATTAAAATCCAAGGTAGAGGCTTCATAATTTTAAATATGATAGACTGCGCGCAATAATTCTGTGGTCTTCTTAAGAGAATTAATATATTCTCTCTGCTAAATCTTCCGGCTTACATCATCTTCTGGAATAATAAATTGAATTAAAATTATATTCCGCTCAAAATCCTTTTAACACTGATACTAAATATCTGGAATATATCATAAACAAATTTATTTATGTACGTAGCTAATAGTAAGAATCCTCTTTTTTGTAATTGAAATTATTGTATCATACACGAAGCACGCGTGTTAGCTAATGTCAGCGAGTTTTTCAGTTCAGGTACTTTCCGTCCTCAACTTTTAATATTCTAGTATTTCTTCCACGATTTTAGTAAATGTATGAAAGTAAATTAGCCTGTTGGCTATTGACAGTATTACTTGTAATTCTTTCAATATTAATTTAGATACAAATATATTGTAGTAAAATTAGTCAGCTGTTACGTATGATACGATTGCAATATTTATAATTTCTTGTTTTAATTTGTTGAATATATTTCGGATAATCCAGGTTTAGAAGTTTGTGTAATCTTTGAACAGTCATTGATGCAGCGTAATATCTGTGGCAGCGAGTTTGCGAGAAGTGTGCAGATTATCGCTGACTGTGCTAGATTAAACACGTAAACAGAACTATTGGCGTTCAGATTTGAATGTGTGTGATCGAAAGCTTACGGTAAATTGCAAGGAATTAATGAGTCTAACGGAGATCTGACTATTTTGAAGAGGTGTGCAGATGAAGAGCGCAGTTTTGAGCCGACAATTATTGTTATTCGAATGGAGGACTGAATAAATGCAACTTGAAGAAGTAGATTTCATTATATTCTTGCGGGATTCGTAGACAGCAAATAAAATAGGAACTATTATTTATTTTTCAGTTTACCTGCAGGAATGTGTCATTATTATCAGAAAGCGGAAACAATTTTGCTCAGGTTGACAGTAGATGGCAATTAAAAGTGGCTGCTATGGATGTTTGTAGGAAGCGGCAATTATTTTTACAAAATAAGGAAGTCATTTACATTAATTAAAATCCTCTTATAGCTAAGATTTATTATCTATGTCGTCAATTCGTAATATCACTTTATTTTTATACTGTTAACAACCAATTGAATAATGAACTATTGTCGCATTGGTGTGGTATTCTGTTGGGCCCTAGCGCGTTTGTTTGAGCGTTCTGACTGACTAGCTTTAATTTAATCAGCGTTCTTGTTGCCTGAAATATTCCAGAACAGTGACCAGCCAATTTCAGTATCTATTGCATAAATGCGAACTTAAAGCAGTTTTCGGGATGATCGTTTAAGGCAATGTGGTTATTTAATTAAACCATTACTCGAAATTTTTATGTGGCCTGAAGAATTTAGACTTTAAATTAATTTAATTGGATTGGAGTAAAAACTTCGCTACTAATTTGCCTACTCTTTTAGTTTGGCATTTCACGAATCTTTATCATTAATTCTTTCACTATTTCATGTTAGTTACTCAGCATTTCTCTCGGTAATTTATTCAAGTCCCCGAATCCCTTTCTTACAGAATTTTTTTTTTTTTTCCATTCCCTTACTTTCAAAATATATGCCTCTTTGTGGTCGTAGTCTTCTCTTCCTTTCGATGTTCTACTCCTAATTCTTCCTACCAACATCGATGCAGGTTACTCCTAAATACACACGTAGCAATCTTTCCACCCTTCTTCTGTGTTAGACATTTTGCGTTTTGTAGCCTTCTCTTTTTTCCTTTTTAAAAATCTAAACAAAGATAACCCCATCATCTTATACCATCGAAATCAATTATTCTTCTCTCTAGATAAATTTCCTTTTAAAATTCACTTAGTGTTCGTGAAAAGAATAATATTTTCAGAAGTTTAGAGACATTATAATACAAATTCAAGACTTTACGGTTGTTGTTGTAGTTATGACTTTATGGCGCGTCGATATCGGAGCCATTAGCGCCGTAACAAAAAACTGGAGTGGAAACGTAACTAAAAGCCAGACTAGGTTCCTGTCTGTAAGACCGACTGCAAAGAAGTCAGTCGTAAAGAAAGTAAAAAAATATAGAACAAAAATCATCTGACTGTAAAGAGGCCACAGAAACGTAAAATTCTCCAGACAAACAGCATCGTGCTGTAAAGAGGCCAACCATCAAAACAAAAAAGGATTAAAACAATAAACATTATAAATATTACAATTAGATAGGTGGCTATGAAGGGACCACCCATCGATCTAAAAATCTATGCCGATATGTCGAAGACACAGCAATGTAAGACCTTTAGCCACTTTGCCAATGTCATTGTTCAAAATAAGGAACAGGTCAACAACATGTTTTTTCATGAAATTTTGGAAACTAGCCGAACGGTGACAGCCAGATGGATAACGCTGTGTTAGTTTCTGTAATGTTATATTGGTCGTTCAGACTTTGTTTGTCTCGCAGTCAGTTTGTGGGACACCTTTTACGTAAGTTCCAGCTTTCTACATCAAATTCTGGCTATAAAATTTTTAGTTCACGCGTACAAAGTCGCGGGTAACAGCTAGTCGAAGATATTTTTTTCCGACGCAGAGTCAAGGTTTTACTTTGGACCGGAACAACAAAATCAATATCGACCTTATAATCGGCTTCATTCGCTGCCTCGTTCTTTCTGATTCCCACATGGCCAGGAACCCAGCAGAATAATAATTCCTTCGCACAAAACCCGAGGGAATAGAAAGAGACCTGTATATCCTGGACTAGACGGGCTGTTGGATAAATGTTTTCCAGTATGAGTAAGTGTCGCATCCTGAGATACCACCAGATGAAAGGGGCGGCTTATCAGCCTAAGCACAAAGGTTGGGAACACAAAAACAAAATTCGTACAGGAAGCACGTAAGACAAAGTTTCTAACTAAAAACAAGAAGCTGGTATTAAGCTGCCCATATACACTGATCAGCCGAAATGTTATGACCACCTGCTTATTAGTGTGTTGGTCCATCTTTGGAGCGCAATACAGCAGTGATTCGGCGTGGCATGGATTCGGAAAGTCATTATTAGGTTTCCGGAGTTGTCTGGCACCAGATGTCTATGCACAGGTCATCGCAATTCCCTTAACATACCGGCCGCTGGTTTGTGGGCGCGGCGGCTGGGTACGAGCATCTCAGAGATGGCGAGGCTGGTCGACCGTTCGCGTGCTACTGTAGTGAGCATTTACGGAGAGTAGTTGAAGGACGGTAAACCACGACTGGGGGACAAGGTGGTGGACGTCCACGCCTTATCACAGAACGTAGGAGTTCGGAGGCTTGCCCGCTCTGTAAAGCGGGATATGCGGCGATCTGTGGCAGATCTGACAGTAGAGTGTGCTCCGAAACACTTGCACCTGCACCAGCATTGTACTCTGCTGTCAGATCTGCCACAGATCAGCCGCCTATCCCGCTTTACAGAGTGGGCAAGCCTCCGACCTCCACGTTCTGTGATGAGGCGTGGACGTCCACCACCTTGTCGCCCAGTCGTGGTTTTACCGTCCTTCAACCACTCTGCATAGATGCTCACTAGAGAAGCAAGCTAAACAGCCGACCAGCCTCGCCGTTTCCGAGATGCTCGTTCCCAGCACCGCGCCCACAAACAGATCGGCCCGTAATTTAAGGGAATTGTCCTGTGCGTATACATCTGGTACCAGACAACTCCGGAAACCTAACAAGGACTTTTCGAATCAATGCCACGCCGAATCGATGCTGTATTGCGCTCCAAAGATGGACTAATATGCAGGTGGTCAAAATATTTTGTTTGCTCAGTGTATTATCTGAATCTGTGACTGCATCATACGACAGATGGTCTTGAAGAGACCGGTGAGTACAAACGAGAAGCACTCTCAAATAGAACCTCTGATGCCCGAGGCGACGCAGACATTATGTGACTCCTGAAACCAGGCCGCAGCACCAAGTCGCGAACGCATATCTGCGTTGAGGGCGGTATGTTAGACAGATTACAGGCGTTCCCTCAAGGAACCTCTAAAGCTGCGTATCCACTACGCGCGGCAAACCCTCGAACATTGGCTCGCGCGGCAGCCGCGCATAATGGATACGCTGTTGCCACGCGAGCCAGCTCGAACATTGGCGCGGTCGAACATGCCGCGCTGCGAGTCATTCTCTGCCGGTCTCTAGGCGCGCGGCAAAGGGTCCTCACTAATTGGCTCGCGCGCAGTTGGGACGGCGGTGTCTTTCTTGGAGTTGGCTCGCGCGGCAGCCGCGCATAATGGATACGCTGTTGCCACGCGAGCCAGCTCGAACATTGGCGCGGTCGAACATGCCGCGCTGCGAGCCATTCTCTGTCGGTCTCTAGGCGCGCGGCAAAGGATCCCCACTAATTGGCTCGCGCGCAGTTGGGACTGCGGTGTCTTTCTTTGAGTTGGCTCGCGCGGCACAGCGACAGTTTACTGCCATGAACAACGAAAAGTGTCGATTTCTAATACAGCTGTATGGCGCGAAAGATTTTTTGTGGAATAGTAAATGTGCAGATTACCACAACAAAACGCTGAGGGACGATGCATGGAAGGAGATAAGTTCAGCAATGGGCTTACCCGTTTCAGAATTAAAGAAGATTACGCTTCTGGCATCATACAGAAGAAAAAGATCAAGAATAGCTAAAAAGTCTTATTACTGGTTCAGGTAAGTATTTATTATTTGACACTTATAACGATCTACACGGTATTATTTATCGATTTGTGCTGTGTATGTCTACAATATATGCCTTATGGGAGCCTGCAGGACAGAATATAGCACCACTCGTATTCCTAGTTGCGGAAGTCTCAGTAAAAATGGTCGCGAAAACTGACTGTGCCTGCGTTGTTTGCCGCGCAACTCTGGGTGGGTTGCGTTGCCGCGCGCGGCAGCCGCGCTTGTCAACAGAAACCCACGAACACTGGCTCGCGCGGCGATACCTGACACCAAGCCAGGTATCGCCGCGCGAGCCAGTGTTCGTGGGTTTGCTGCGCGTAGTGGATACGCAGCTTTAGGTAAACCTCACATGGCGCTCTGAAACGGTATACAGGTCTGTTTTATAAAGTTACGCTTCAACGTTATGCTATTGTTGTAGGCCAAATAAGGTTTCTAAAACAAAAATTGACAGAATGTTCAACTGGAACTTTAAAAACACGTCTGTAAAATTGCCTAAAATACTGTTATTACTGTTTCTGCACTGATGATGCCACACACTATAATTGCGAAACGCGTCTAGAGAAAAAAACAATCACCAAAACAGTCGTCGTTAGGGGACGGCGTTTTATTTATTAAATTTATTACCTCTTGTTGCTGTCTGCAAAACCAACGATATTCCTATAAGACGGATCTTTTAAGCAAAGAGAATATTTAGCTACTGAGATAGGTCTGCCAGCACTATATTCATAATACACACATTGACTGTACAGCACAGATAACATTTACTCACAGCCGGAAAATTGATTATATTGCCAACCGCGCTTTAATGGTTCCGCACACATGTCGTGAGCTAAATCGTATTAAATAAAAAGTTCATTAAAATAAAATTAAAATTTGGCTTCATTAAACGTTTTGCAAAATTGTTTTTCAAATGGTGAATAGAAATTAAAAAAATCAATTCAGCTGAAAAAAAATATGGTGGGCCTTGGAAAAATTAGAAAATATAGACTATATATATATATTTTAAAAAAAAACACGTTCTCACGATTCGATTGAGAATTTCATTAATAGTAATTATGACTTTTTGTCGAATATCAATTCGCTGAAATCTTTCATTTGCAATGGGATACCGCCAATTCAGATTCAAATCATATTGTGTGTAATGAAAGCTCATGGCCAGAGGTGCAATGCGGCAAAGCAGTAACATGCGCTTCTGTAGAGAAAATCGGCAGTGAAATATTGCGTTGCGTTCAAGTACTTTCTACAATTACAAGTTTTTAAGGGGCGCTTGGCGCAGTGAACAAGATCTTTGCTTCATATGCCCGTGGTCGCTGGATCGAATCTCGCTGCAGGCAATTTTTTTTATTTATTGTAATAGGTATACAGATGATAGTAATAATGCGAGGTACTGAGCATAGTTTAATCGGAGTGGATGAATTAAGCACTGATGATGTGCTCCTCTAAGTGAATTACCACTAATCTTGCACCAATAATTAATCTCTGACTAGCATTATTTAACATAATAATAGCATTTTTCTTTTAAAACAATTAATGAGGTAGGTAAACCAGACGATTTCTGAAATGGATCTAAACATTTGGATGAAATTTCATATGTAGATAACTTTTTGCTTTTCAAGTTTGTAAAACGATTTTATACAAAAAAGGAGCGAGTCTTATATTCGGTTTCTGGGGAAACGGGCTCGAAACTCTATCTCGTAGAAGTTTCAGATACCAGTACTGATGTCGGTTAAGCTTCTCATTGGGTACAGCAAGGAACTGTGCACTTCAAAATGTCTAGGAAGCCTTCATGAAAAACGTTTAATATTAATCAAACTTTACTCAAACTTCCTGCATATTAAACAGAAATCGAAAGATGCCGAACGAAGATCGGTCACCCAGGTACATAGTCGAAGCAAAAACGATATAGTGGTCTAGTTTTGCCTCTACATTCTGGGCAAAATATAAATTAAAAAAAAAATAATAATAATAATTCGGTATTTTTGTTCGAAAGTAAAATCTGCACGTAGATAACTACTGCTGATGCAGAAGAGCTGCGTTAGATGGCGCTGCTTTTTTTTTTTTTTTTTTTTTTTTTTTTTTTTCCCCGCTGCCTCTGCGGCTTTGATTAAAGTCCCACTACCTTCGGTAGTATAACTTCTAGATGTTAGGATAGGGTGTTTATTTTTGGGACAATTTTTTTCACTTTCAGGGGAAAGCGCTGCATCTCGGCAATACATTTTATAGCAAGCTTTACTGGGCAGGACACATTGGACAGGTGGTAGGAAAAGGTTTCAAAATAGGGTATTTGACTACTTCTTGAAAATGGTTTTAAATGATTTATTGGTACACCTTATTCACCGAGTGAAGAGATTTTTTTGACGAAAGTGCCTTATTTTGCGTAAAATTCAAAGTTAAAATTTAAAGAATTTAAAAGCCCGCCAAAACACTCCTTTGCTGCGGTGCAACCACAGTCATGACATCACATGTCTGTAAACTCTGCCACTGCGAATGGAGCGTTTCCTATTACCCAAGTTTTCTACTGGTTATTTCTTGTTATTAATGAAACTTCGTTTTGAATATAAAATCGAAAACAATTTGTAAAAGCCTGCAGCGGAAAAATATTGAAAGTAGACGCCTTACTTGTGGGACTAGCTATAGAAACAACCACCGAGTTTTATTCTGTGGAGCTTAAAAATGTAACAACTTCAATTTGTTATTGCGACAAAGTCACTTACGATTTTCTGTGAAGCTCATTTACATCCGTAATTTCGTAGAGTTAAATGTAATACATTGTTTAAGGCGAGAATTATTATGGTTACGGGTCCTAAGGTTCGATCCTCGCATCGGAATATGTTCAATTTGTTTTCTTTGGATACTAGTTGCTGTTGGTTGCATCGCATACTCATTTTCCCCTGAAAATCCACCAAAACAATCAATTTAATTTTTCTTTTCTTTTTCTGAAGGCTTCACAACTTTTTGGATAACAACCGGATTACAGCCATTTGAAACAACCAAAGAAGATTTCAAAAAGGAAATTAGACGTAACTTGCACACAGAAAAACAGTTTTCTTTAAAAAATTAAAATTACTTGCACATTAAAAGTAAATACTGCCTAATAGACACATTTATGTCAGGAAGGTAACCTGCAGTTTTATCGTCACGTAAAAATTCCAACGAAAAGGACACAAAGCGTTCCGCAACTGTTGCAATATTAGCATGAAATTTCTACAAGTGATGTCACTTCTAAAATAAATTCCATTATTCACCGCCATGCACCTGTATTTTTGCATGATATTCTATCTCTGGTAAGTTTAAAAATTAAAAGTTTTCATGTATGGTAGCAATTTGTTTCAAACGCTATTATGAATTCTTCGAAATGGTAGTGCAAAAAACAGCAAACAAAAACGGAAAAAATACACGCAAAAAATAGTTATCCCAACCAAGGTTCGAACGTAGGACGTTCTGAATTCCATTACTACTCTTCAATCACGCAGCTACCCGGACACTACTTCTTAATTGCTTCTCTTTATGTTAATAGTAAACACTTCACAGTTTCTTCGTGTGAGATGATAGGAAACGAGGTAGGTAAATGAATAAACAAACAATTTCTGTTTTTTGACAAAAAATATCATTTATCTATAATCCTTTAATCTGCAATTAAGAAAAATGGCCCACAAGATGCAATTGTTCCGAGCTGTGGTGAGTGAGCGGTTAACGCTCTGACCTCGCATGCGGGAGGACGCCGCACAGTGTGATATTTTCTAAATCTAGAGGGACAAAAATCAGTTTTGATAATAGTCTACGCAGGCAAAATAGTTATTTATGTTCGAAGTAGATAAGTCATATTACTCGGAACAAAGGTTTATTTTCCACGAATTCGCGCCTAACAATATACAAATAGTTCGAACAAAGGGCTTCCTGTGATCCACCGATGAAGCGATCCAGTCGGCCGCGCCATTGCACTGAGCTTGGTCGATGATTACGCTGTGTTTCTGCGTGTTAGTAGTGATTTGTGTGTTGCTATTGCTTTTGGCGAGACTCAAGGTAAGTTTACGCATGATTTTTCCGTGATCCATTAGCATCATTAAAACAGAGCGAGATTATTTTTAATTAAAAAAAAAAACTACTGAGCCAATTTCATGTTGAGTTTTAGTTCATTACACCACATTATATCGGTCTCTTACTATATTTATTTGAAAGAGTTGCTTAATAGCTATAAGAAATACCTTCATTTGTTTGCGCATATTTGCGACACCCATACAACTTTTCTTTATTTTCAGCATGACTGCACAAATTTCACGTACAGAATTTTTCGACGTATGGTTTGCTAACGCAAAACAATCAATCTCTAACTTTCAATTTAAATACAAATTAGTCTCAAATTGAAGCTGTTACATTTTTAAGCTCAGCAGAATAAAAGTCAGGGTTTTTTTCTATAGCTAGCCCCACAAATAAGGCGTCTATTTTCGATATTTTTCCGCTGTAGGCTTTTACAAATTGCTCTCGATTTTGTATTCAAAATGAAATATCATTAATAACAAGAAATGACCAGCAACAAACAATAAAAATAGTTGAGAACTTGAATAATAGGAAACGCTCCATTCCCAAACGCAACTTTTACATACGTGTGACGTCACTCAAGCGACCACCAATCCTAGAGCATTTTGTGTCACGTGACCAGAGGTAAGAAAAGTATAATTTTAATTTCGCTTTATTATTAAAAATAATCCACTTTTCATTTCAAAATTGGAAAAAAATAGCTTCCTGAAGCATTAATCTACGAGAATGAGTTCAATTTATATATTTTTTAATATTGTCAAATAGCCTATTCTGCACTTGTTGGAGAGAGTGATGAGAGGATATACGCGAGAAGTAAAGAAACTGGGTTACCAAACTGGTCCGACCATTGCTGGAATATGGATGTGTAGTAGGGGACACACATTTTGAGTATCAAATACAGAGTTGGAGAGAGTGCAAAAAAAGACTGTTAGATTTGTGTCTGGAAATTACCGCAGAACACAACCAGTAACCGATACGATTAATCAGCTGGAATGGGATTCACTGGAAGTCTGGAGGAGGGTGAAGAGGGTCATTGGAGTGTACAAGGCGTATACAGGTGATGAGGCGTTGAAAGATATTAGTGTAAGAATTAAAAGTAATGCATGGAAGGGAAAAGATGACCATGATCAAAAGCTGGCACTCGATTTCAGACACAAGGGTGTAGGAAGATTCTCTTTTTTAGGTAAGGGGTCAGGGTTGGAATAAGTTACCAAGAGAAATTATGAATAATTTACCAAAAACGTTGAAGGAATTTAAAGTTGAAATTTGTAGAGGGTGAAAGTAGATGGGTACGGCCCGTAATTTGAGAGATTTGGGTTACCTGTGCATAGACATCTGGTGCCAGATACCTCCAGAACCTTGTCGAATCATACCATGCCAAATCGTTACTATATTGCGTTCCAAAGCTTGGCCAAAATGCTATTAGGCAGATGGTCGTTATGTTTTTGCTCATCAGTCTTCATCTTCTTGTGTCGATGACAGCATCAAATATGTGTTAGTTTTTCTGCCAGTGCGATGGCTTTGTCAGTAGCTGATTGGAGGTCAAATTGAGATACATTTATTCCAATTTGTGGACAAGACAGCAAATATTCCATGGTTTCTCTCTCCCCGCACGAACGTTTGGTATCTGGCTGTTCTCCCAGATAACCCCAGGTGGCGATAGTACGTTTGCAGCGGTCAACTCCAACTCGAAGCTTGTTTAATGACTTCCATATGGCCATGGTTGTTCAGACCCAGGTGGTAGACCCACATTTGGCTTGATTCACTCGAACCCTTGTTGTAATCTCGTCTCCCAAGCCAATATTCTTTCATTGCTTGGAGCTCCAGTTGGTGGCTTTGAAGTTCGCATGAATCTCTATGGCGCTGGTGTATAGCCATGTAGGGGTGTCGGACGTCTTCATTCACTTTAAGCCTTGCCACGCTGGTGGCAACTTCCAGGTGTATATCTCCAGGGGCGATGCCAGCTAGTATCCCCACTTTGCTTCTAGGCGATGGTCTGAGACAACCTATGATGAGTCTGCATGTTCTGTGGAGCGCAACGTCTACTGTCTTAGCATGGCTGGATTTTTGCCACACAGGACATGCATACTTTGCTGCGGAGCAGCATAATGCTAAGGCAGAGGTACGGATGACGCTTGGGTTAGCTCCCCAGCTAGATCCGGTCAACTTGCTTAAGATGATGTTGCGTGCTGATACTTTCATCTTGACATTGCGACAGTGGCTTTTAAAAGTGAGACCTCTATCAAGAGTTACGCCCAGGTATTTTGGGATTTTCATTGTGCAACAGAGTTGATCCATTCCAGGTCACATTCAGCTTTCGCTTAGCGCATTTATTGCGCAAGTGATATGCACAGACTTTCGTTTTTTTTAATTTTTTTATTTGGCTTGAGGTCATTCTGCTTGTAGTCGGTTCCAAGGGATTCAAGAGCTGTTGTTATTCTACCCTCAACGGAAACAAAAGTCAATGTTGAGCAGCTAGGGCAAGATCATCAGCGTAAATAAATGACATACAATGGTTGTCCAGGGGTTCATCATTGGTGTAGATGTTAAATAAAGCTTCGCGCAAGAACACTTCCTTGAGGTAGTCCATTAGTGTAAAGCAGGCAGGTAACAACTGCTGGTGCAGAAGAGCTGTTGTTAGAGGGCGCTGCACTTATTGGTTGCCGAAACATTTCTTGGCGTCGCACAGTCGGGCGAAATCTCAAAAAGCTGGCCAAAAGTCGAAAAATAAAGTTTTTATTCAGGGAATTTTAAGTATACAGCTGGGTAGACTGACTCCCAAAGTGTCTAATCTTCATGGTTAGAATAGGTCCGAGGCTTGACGCAGATGCTGTACATCATTTGAAAAGTAATCGTTGAGCGAGCAACTATTGCGAAATACAAAGGAAGTAAATCAACCGTTACTTTGAATTGGTGTAAAAGTTTTCAGTTTTGAGCAATTTTCATCATTCAAAATGGATAGAGATCGTGATGGTGAGTAAAATGTTTACAATGTATTGCAAATACATAAAAATATTATAAAGTTATTTTTAATAAATAATTTTTAAACAAATTTGAACAGTTAATTTGTATTTTTCTTTTTCAAAAATGAAAACAGCTATAAGTTCCACAGAGTTTCACAACGAACCTTATTTTAACTTCATTCTCTACTATTTATCTATTGAAATCTCAAAAAAAAAATCTGCTATAAACTGCTATTCCACAATTAGTGCAGCTTAATTTATCTGCAGTTTACCGGTATTTGTTTTTGGTCTTTTTCAATTTCATGTGTAAATTGTAAGTTATTGTCATAGTTATTACAAATATTTAAATTATAATCAATTTTTTGTTGGTATTATTATAAAACTATCATCTACATATCTGAAATAACACTTCATTTCAAAATCTAGCAGTTTAAAACATTGTTCTTCCAAATCTCGCATAGCTAAGTCCACTAGAGTTGGATACACCTATAGGTGTGCGAAATTTTGGTTCTAACTTAGTATGTTACTGGCGAAATTAACTTAATTAATACGATATCCTGAAGAATACCAGACGAAATTAACTTCCTCTTTTTAAATAATCTTTAATAATACCTGTATGTATGGGGTTACTTTTAAATAGATTTTATGGGATATAAAAGGCTAATACAAGTTATATTTTATTGCTCCAGAATCTGCTGGTCCAACCAACGAGAGCGACGATAAAGTTGGTTCAATACGAAAAGAAATAGGAATGTATAGTAGATCACATTTTTATCCACAAAAATTTATAATTCAAAAAATTTTTCAACTTTTGAAACCTTTTTAAATTCTAACCCTTTTTATTTTAAATCTGCCATATTGAATCCGCCATTTGTTCTTTTTTGCATTGTTAACATTGGAATCGGTATCAGCGAGCTTATTAACCCTGTATACAAATTTGTATGACAATTGAAACATTTTTACCATTTTTAATTTTTAATCCGCCATATTGGATCCTCTTTTTTTTTTTTGCAATTTTGACATTGGAATCGTAATCAGCGTGCTCAAAACGATTTTGTACAAAGTTTCATTAAACTTGGATAACGTTTCCATATTTTGACCAGCTTTTGAGATTCGCCCCACCTAGAATACAACGTTAGGAGCCAGTGACCCTCGTCCGTTTTGTTGACTGGACGGAGGGCCGCGTGTTGACCGTCCGCGGTGTCCCTGCGTGACCTTCAGGAGGCAGGTCGGAGAAAGGAGGCAACAGGTGGTGGTCGTGTCCGGCGGATAAAACGAGAGAGAAAGTCCCGGCTTTCCCGACTTCACGTCATCGCCACGACTCGACTCATAAGTCATCCGACAGCGAGCAAACACGCCGAGTACACTTTGATTAGTACGCACGTTTCATTGAAACTTTTTCTTTTCACAGAATGTCTTGACGTATTTCCTGTAGTAGCTTACCTTTTGAAGTCTCTCTTTTAAGACTGGAATATTACTTCAGCTTTACTGACCAAAGAAACCCATAGTCCTTTTTTTAAAAAATAGGCTAATGCTTACATTTCGACAACATCGTAACACCGAGCGTTGTGGGTGAACGGTTGACGCTCTGGCCTCGCATTCGGGAGGACGCCGTTTCGAATCCTAGTCCGGGCATCCAGATTTGGGTTTTCCATGGTTTCCCCAAATCGCTCCAGGCGAATGCCGGGATGCTTCCTTCAAAAGGACATGGCCGAACTCCTTCCCGTTCCTTGTCCCCAGTCCCATCCCACCTCGACGTCGACGTCGACGAAAAGTAAAGCCACAAGTAAAAAAAAAAAAAATCGTAACTTGCCTGATTTTGATAAAATTTGACGGAATTCCGTATATGTCGGTAAATTCGGTATGTGAGTACATCAGGTACGTTTGTTGTTGATTCAGCTCAGACCCAGAAGACTTGGAACCGCAGAGGTGAAGAAGGAGAGTTTTGAAAGTAATCGTTCGCTAAAAGGCAAAGAAAATCACAGCTGCAATCAGAGATATTATGTAAATCGAGGGTCCCCAAACTTTATATCCTGTCGACCCCTTCATAGGGTATTGGCTTTCTTATCGACCCCCAGATTAAATAATTAATAAAGACATTAAATCATTTTTGGCATTTCTAATGCTAAGCAATAAGGAGACCTGCATAAGAACTCAACGAAATAATTTACAATTCCCATATATTACAAGATCCACCAATAACAGAAAAGTAGATATTTTACATTGTTATTATAATCTCTTGTTCAATTTATACCTGGATGAATTTATTGCAAAAGGCTTAAATGGAAAAAGGGGAGTGCGTATTGGTGGCAAGAGAATAGAGGGCATACTATTTACTGATGGTATGGTCTTGTTGCCGAAAGCAAACAAACTCTAAACAGAATGCTGTAAGATCGAGACGAAACTTACCAAGAGTTTGGAATAAAAATAAATACAGCAAAAACTAAGAGTATGGTGATTGGAAAAGGAAGAAAAATAATAAATATTAAGTTAGGAAGAGCTAATATCAGCAAGTAAATCGTTCAAATATCTTGGGAGTTCGATCACCGAAGATTAGAGATGCCACCAAGAGATAAAAATTCGCATTGCCGTAGCGAAGGAAGCATTTGATAGGAAAAGGAGGATTCTAACTGGAAAAATAAACAAAGCACTCGGAAAAGACTTGGACAATGTTTTGTATGGAGTGTGGCTGTTTATGGGGTGGCAATGTGGACACTGAGACGAGAAGATGAAAAGCGGTTAGAAGCGTTTGAGATGTGGATGTGGAGGAGGATGGAGAAGATAAGCTGGGTGGAGAAAATAAGTAATGTTGAAGTGCTGGATAGGGTTAGTAAAAGGAGAAATAATCCAAGTAATAAAAGAGGGAAAGAAGAACTGGTTGGGACACTTGTTGAGAAGGGAGTGCCTGATAAAAGACGGCTTGGAAGGTCTAGTTTGTGGGAGGTAGACTCGGTGTAGGTCGACTTGGTATAGGTCGGCTCGGTATTTTGATATCTTTCTTTCGTTTGAAATTATCTTATTACCGTTCTCCTTAATACTTGGGAATTTTTCGGCTTCCCGTAAACCATGTGTGGTATCTCACCACTGATTTGTATCCTGAATAATAATCGCCCAGTCGGCAGTTTATTTCAAATCTGGAGGATTTTTTTTTTATTTTTTGCTTATGGCTTTACGCCTCGTCAGCGTCATTAGAGATGGTAAAGGAATGGGGGCAAGGAACGAGAAGGAATTCGGCCGTGGCATTCGGGAAACCATGGAAAACCCAATTCTGGATGTCCAGACGGGGATTCAAACCTGCGTCCTGCAGAATGCGAGGCCAGAGCGTTACCACTCACTCGCCACGCTCGGTAACGTCAATTCGTTTCGCTTCTAATGAATCTCATGGAATCGTCACGCCCTCCTTTCCCCAACGTCCTCAATCCAGTGATCTGTCTTTCTAATTTCTCCCCTCAGTTCAGATGAATCTACACAAGACAACCACTTTTGTTTACCACCAGACTTTCACCTACAGTACCGATCTTCGCTCGGCATCTTTCGATTTCCGTTCAATGTGTAACATTTTCTGTAACGTTTGATTAAAGTAAAACGTTTTGCTTGAAGGCTTCCTAAGCATATTTAAAAGCACAGTTCCTTGCAAATAGAAACTTAACTAACATCAGTAGGCTTACTGGTACCTGAATCCTACGATATGAGGTTAGAGCCATTTCCGAAATACGAAATACAAGAATTGCACTTTTTTTGTTTATAAAATCGTGTTACAAAACTGAAAAACAAAACGTTATCTACATATGAAATTTCATCAAAATTGCTAGAGCCGTTTCCGAGATCGTCTGCCTTATTATCTCATAAATTGCTTTTACAGAAAAAAGCTTTTACTATGTTGAATAGAAATATTAATGGTAATCAGGGATTAATTAATGGAGCAAGATGAGTGGTAATTCTCTAAGACGAGCACATCATCAGTGTTAAATTCATTCTCTCCGACAAAACTACACTCGTACCTCGCAGTAACCTCACATCTTCTGATCAACCGTGTCTTTCCAAATGATAAGAAAACAATCCCCAAAACAATTAACTTCGTTAGAAAAATTAATAAAGCACAGGATCAGACGCTTCAAAAGGCAGGATTGTATTTAGCAGAACCTTTTTTTTCGTATGGACATCCGTGTAATGTTTACAGGGAAGTATTGCGATCTTACTGATTTTTTTGGCTTTATGCTTCGTCGACGTCGAAGTCATTAGAGCCAAAAAAGGACTGGGTGCAAGGAACGGGAAGGAATTCATCCAGCGTCTCATGCGGGAACCATTTCGGGACATTGTCTTGGAGTGATTTTGGGAAACCATAAAAATCCGAAATCTGGATAAAACAGCGAAATAACTGATTCTGACAAATTTAATACTTCAGCAAAAAATGTTTTTTCACCAAAAATGATGTGTACCGTTCAATGAAGAAACTTAGAAATTGGATAATAAATGTGTCTTGAAAATACCTGCTATCTTTTTAAAAAGAAAGTCGTAATTTTCCAAGATTGACAGTAAATTTGTTTCAAATTATTATTTTTGTATTCGACTTATATTTACCACTTGAAAGTCAATTTCGCAAAACGTGAAATAAACTCTGTTTTTTCCGCTGTGAGTTCGGCTTAATACACTATCAGCAAACGGACGTATCAGTGCGCGGAGTACCTTGCAGACTCTTGACAATGCCAGTTAAAAAGCATTTACTAGCCTTGTTCGCCGACTCTCGTCATGTAATACCAGTCTTTCACAGCTCTGAGCAAAACAGCGTGACCCACTTACGCTCAAAGTGCAGAGACACTTTCTTCCAGTCTGTCTTCCTCCGATTGTCGCGCTCCAGTTTCTCGAATACTCTCTGACCGCCTCCTGTCTACGGGTGCTCTGCGCGCTCATGTCGGAACATGTAAACAGACAACAGACTTCCGCAGCACCCTTAATACCGTTAATAGTATAAAAAGAAAAAGAATAGAAAGGGCAAACATATAGATGAAAATGAATGTGTGAAATTTTCGGGTGTCGGAGAGCAGTTGTGACAATTGCCTTCCTGTCAATGGTCGCCAACTGTAACTGTCTTACCTTGCGTCATCAGATGTAAAGCTCCTTACTTCCTCA